>JAVRKA010001130.1:0-25336 GCA_034508555.1 Venustoraphidia nigricollis | reverse complement strand
CCTATCGACACCTATTTTTGAAATGCCTATCGGAAACTACATCTGAAATGCCTATCAGCACCTATATTTGAAATGTCTATCGGCAACCATATCTGGAATGCCTATCGGCACCTATATTTGAAATGCCTATCGGCTTCTATATCTGAAATGCCTATCGGCACCTATTTTTAAAATGCCAATCGGCAACTATATCTGAAATGCCTATCGGCACCTATATCTGAAATGCCTATCGACACCTATATCTGAAATGCCTATCGGAAACTACATCTGAAATGCCTATCAGCACCTATATTTGAAATGCCTATCGGCAACCATATCTGGAATGCCTATCGGCACCTATATTTAAATGCCTATCGGCTTCTATATCTGAAATGCCTATCGGCACCTATTTTTAAAATGCCAATCGGCAACTACATCTGAAATGCCTATCGGCACCTATATCTGAAATGCCTATCGACACCTATATCTGAAATGCCTATCGACACCTATATCTGAAATGCCATTCGACACCTATATCTAAAATGCCTATCGACACCTATATCTGAAATGCCTATCGACACCTAAATCTGAAATGCCTATCGACACCTATATCTGAAATGCCTATTGACACCTATATCTGAAATGCCTATCGACACCTATATCTGAAATGCCTATCGACACCTATATCTGAAATGCCCATCGACACCTATATTTGAAATGCCTATCGGCTTCTATATCTGAAATGCCTATCGGCACCTATTTTTAAAATGCCAATCGGCAACTATATCTGAAATGCCTATCGGCACCTATATCTGAAATGCTTATCGACACCTATATCTGAAATGCCTATCGACACCTATATCTGAAATGCCTATCGACACCTATATCTGAAATGCCTATCGACACCTATATCTGAAATGCCTATGGACACCTATATCTGAAATGCCTATCGACACCTATATCTGAAATGCCTATCGACACCTATATCTGAAATGCCTATCGACACCTATTTTTGAAATGCCTATCGGAAACTACATCTGAAATGCCTATCAGCACCTATATTTGAAATGCCTATCGGCAACCATATCTGGAATTCCTATCGGCACCTATATTTGGAATGCCTATCGGCTTCTATATCTGAAATGCCTATCGGCACCTATTTTTAAAATGCCAATCGGCAACTATATCTGAAATGCCTATCGGCACCTATATCTAAAATGCCTATCGACACCTATATCTGAAATGCCTATCGACACCTATATCTGAAATGCCTATCGACACCTATATCTGAAATGCCTATCGACACCTATATCTGAAATGCCTATCGACACCTATATCTGAAATGCCTATCGACACCTATATCTGAAATGCCTATCGACACCTATTTTTGAAATGCCTATCGAAAACTACATCTGAAATGCCTATCAGCACCTATATTTGAAATGCCTATCGGCAACCATATCTGGAATGCCTATCGGCACCTATATTTGAAATGCCTATCGGCTTCTATATCTGAAATGCCTATCGGCACCTATTTTTAAAATGCCAATCGGCAACTATATCTGAAATGCCTATCGGCACCTATATCTAAAATGCCTATCGACACCTATATCTGAAATGCCTATCGACACCTATATCTGAAATGCCTATCGTCACCTATATCTGAAATGCCTATCGACACCTATATCTGAAATGCCTATCGACACCTATATCTGAAATGCCTATCGACACCTATATCTGAAATGCCTATCGACACCTATATCTGAAATGCCTATCGACACCTATATCTGAAATGCCTATCGACACCTATTTTTGAAATGCCTATCGGAAACTACATCTGAAATGCCTATCAGCACCTATATTTGAAATGCCTATCGGCAACCATATCTGGAATGCCTATCGGCACCTATATTTGAAATGCCTATCGGCTTCTATATCTGAAATGCCCATCGGCACCTATTTTTAAAATGCCAATCGGCAACTATATCTGAAATGCCTATCGGCACCTATATCTGAAATGCCTATCGACACCTATATCTGAAATGCCTATCGACACCTATATCTGAAATGCCTATCGGAAACTACATCTGAAATGCCTATCAGCACCTATATTTGAAATGCCTATCGGCAACCATATCTGGAATGCCTATCGGCACCTATATTTGAAATGCCTATCGGCTTCTATATCTGAAATGCCTATCGGCACCTATTTTTAAAATGCCAATCGGCAACTATATCTGAAATGCCTATCGGCACCTATATCTGAAATGCCTATCGACACCTATATCTGAAATGCCTATCGACACCTATATCTGAAATGCCTATCGACACCTATATCTGAAATGCCTATCGACACCTATATCTGAAATGCCTATCGACACCAATATCTGAAATGCCTATCGACACCTATATCTGAAATGCCTATCGACACCTATATCTGAAATGCCTATCGACACCTATTTTTAAAATGCCTATCAGAAACTACATCTGAAATGCCTATCAGCACCTATATTTGAAATGCCTATCGGCAACCATATCTGGAATGCCTATCGGCACCTATATTTGAAATGCCTATCGGCTTCTATATCTGAAATGCCTATCGGCACCTATTTTTAAAATGCCAATCGGCAACTATATCTGAAATGCCTATCGGCACCTATATCTGAAATGCCTATCGACACCTATATCTGAAATGCCCATCGACACCTATATGTGAAATGCCTATCGACACCTATATCTGAAATGCCTATCGACACCTATATCTGAAATGCCTATCGACACCTATATCTGAAATGCCTATCGACACCTATATCTGAAATGCCTATCGACACCTATATCTGAAATGCCTATCGACACCTATATCTGAAATGCCTATCGACACCTATTTTTGAAATGCTAATCGGAAACTACATCTGAAATGCCTATCAGCACCTATATTTGAAATGCCTATCGGCAACCATATCTGGAATGCCTATCGGCACCTATATTTGAAATGCCTATCGGCTTCTATATCTGAAATGCCTATCGGCACCTATTTTTAAAATGCCAATCGGCAACTATATCTGAAATGCCTATCGACACCTATATCTGAAATGCCCATCGACACCTATTTTTGAAATGCCTATCGGAAACTACATCTGAAATGTCTATCAGCACCTATATTTGAAATGCCTATCGGCAACCATATCTGGAATGCCTATCGGCAGCTATATTTGAAATGCCTATCGGCTTCTATATCTGAAATGCCTATCGGCACCTATTTTTAAAATGCCAATCGGCAACTATATCTGAAATGCCTATCGGCACCTATATCTGAAATGCCTATCGACACCTATATCTGAAATGCCTATCGACACCTATATCTGAAATGCCTATCGACACCTATATCTGAAATGCCTATCGACACCTATATCTGAAATGCCTATGGACACCTATATCTGAAATGCCTATCGACACCTATATCTGAAATGCCTATCGACACCTATATCTGAAATGCCTATCGACACCTATATCTGAAATGCCTATCGACACCTATATCTGAAATGCCTATCGACACCTATATCTGAAATGCCTATCGACACCTATTTTTGAAATGCCTATCGGAAACTACATCTGAAATGCCTATCAGCACCTATATTTGAAATGCCTATCGGCTACCATATCTGGAATGCCTATCGGCACCTATATTTGAAATGCCTATCGGCTTCTATATCTGAAATGCCTATCGGCACCTATTTTTAAAATGCCAATCGGCATCTATATCTGAAATGCCTATCGGCACCTATATCTGAAATGCCTATCCACACCTATATCTGAAATGCCTATCGACACCTATATCTGAAATGCCATTCGACACCTATATCTGAAATGCCTATCGAAACCTATATCTGAAATGCCTATCGACACCTATATCTGAAATGCCTATCGACACCTATATCTGAAATGCCTATCGATACCTATATCTGAAATGCTTATCGACACCTATATCTGAAATGCCTATCGACACCTATATCTGAAATGCCTATCGACACCTATTTTTGAAATGCCTATCGGAGACTACATCTGAAATGCCTATCAGCACCTATATTTGAAATGCCTATCGGCAACCATATCTGGAATGCCTATCGGCACCTATATTTGAAATGCCTATCGGCTTCTATATCTTAAATGCCTATCGGCACCTATTTTTAAAATGCCAATCGGCAACTATATCTGAAATGCCTATCGGCACCTATATCTGAAATGCCTATCGACACCTATATCTGAAATGCCTATCGACACCTATATCTGAAATGCCTATCGACACCTATATCTGAAATGCCTATCGACACCTTTATCTGAAATGCCTATCGACACCTATATCTAAAATGCCTATCGACACCTATATCTGAAATGCCTATCGACACCTATATCTGAAATGACTATCGACACCTATTTTTGAAATGCCTATCGGAAACTACATCTGAAATACCTATCAGCACCTATATTTGAAATGCCTATCGGCTTCTATATCTGAAATGCCTATCGGCACCTATTTTTAAAATGCCAATCGGCAACTATATCTGAAATGCCTATCGGCACCTATATCTGAAATGCCTATCGACACCTATATCTGAAATGCCTATCGACACCTATATCTGAAATGCCATTCGACACCTATTTCTGAAATGCCTATCGACACCTATATCTGAAATGCCTATCGACACCTATATCTGAAATGCCTATCGACACCTATATCTGAAATGCCTATCGACACCTATATCTGAAATGCCTATCGACACCTATTTTTGAAATGCCTATCGGAAACTACATCTGAAATGCCTATCAGCACCTATATTTGAAATGCCTATCGGCAACCATATCTGGAATGCCTATCGGCACCTATATTTGAAATGCCTATCGGCTTCTATATCTGAAATGCCTATCGGCACCTATTTTTAAAATGCCAATCGGCAACTATATCTGAAATGCCTATCGGCACCTATATCTGAAATGCCTATCGACACCTATATCTGAAATGCCTATCGACACCTATATCTGAAATGCCATTCGACACCAATATCTGAAATGCCTATCGACACCTATATCTGAAATGCCTATCGACACCTATATCTGAAATGCCTATCGACACCTATATCTGAAATGCCTATCGACACCTATATCTGAAATGCCTATCGACACCTATATCTGAAATGCCTATCGACACCTATATCTGAAATGCCTATCGACACCTATTTTTGAAATGCCTATCGGAGACTACATCTGAAATGCCTATCAGCACCTATATTTGAAATGCCTATCGGCAACCATATCTGGAATGCCTATCAGCACCTATATTTGAAATGCCTATCGGCTTCTATATCTGAAATGCTTATCGGCACCTATTTTTAAAATGCCAATCGGCAACTATATCTGAAATGCCTATCGGCACCTTTATCTGAAATGCCTATCGACACCTATATCTGAAATGCCTATCGACACCTATATCTGAAATGCCTATCGACACCTATATCTGAAATGCCTATCGACACCTATATCTGAAATGCCTATGGACACCTATATCTGAAATGCCTATCGACACCTATATCTGAAATGCCTATCGACACCTATATCTGAAATGCCTATCGACACCTATTTTTGAAATGCCTATCGGAAACTACATCTGAAATGCCTATCAGCACCTATATTTGAAATGCCTATCGGCAACTATATCTGGAATTCCTATCGGCACCTATATTTGGAATGCCTATCGGCTTCTATATCTGAAATGCCTATCGGCACATATTTTTAAAATGCCAATCGGCAACTATATCTGAAATGCCTATCGGCACCTATATCTAAAATGCCTATCGACACCTATATCTGAAATGCCTATCGACACCTATATCTGAAATGCCTATCGACACCTATATCTGAAATGCCTATCGACACCTATATCTGAAATGCCTATCGACACCTATATCTGAAATGCCTATCGACACCTATATCTGAAATGCCTATCGACACCTATTTTTGAAATGCCTATCAAAAACTACATCTGAAATGCCTATCAGCACCTATATTTGAAATGCCTATCGGCAACCATATCTGGAATGCCTATAGGCACCTATATTTGAAATGCCTATCGGCTTCTATATCTGAAATGCCTATCGGCACCTATTTTTAAAATGCCAATCGGCAACTATATCTGAAATGCCTATCGGCACCTATATCTGAAATGCCTATCGACACCTATATCTGAAATGCCTATCGACACCTATATCTGAAATGCCTATCGACACCTATATCTGAAATGCCTATCGACACCTATATCTGAAATGCCTATCGACACCTATATCTGAAATGCCTATCGACACCTATATCTGAAATGCCTATCGACACCAATATCTGAAATGCCTATCGACACCTATTTTTGAAATGCCTATCGGAAACTACATCTGAAATGCCTATCAGCACCTATATTTGAAATGCCTATCGGCAACCATATCTGGAATGCCTATCGGCACCTATATTTGAAATGCCTATCGGCTTCTATATCTGAAATGCCTATCGGCACCTATTTTTAAAATGCCAATCGGCAACTATATCTGAAATGCCTATCGGCACCAATATCTGAAATGCCTATCGACACCTATATCTGAAATGCCTATCGACACCTATATCTGAAATGCCATTCGACACCTATATCTGAAATGCCTATCGAAACCTATATCTGAAATGCCTATCGACACCTATATCTGAAATGCCTATCGACACCTATATCTGAAATGCCTATCGACACCTATATCTGAAATGCCTATCGACACCTATATCTGAAATGCCTATCGACACCTATATCTGAAATGCCTATCGACACCTATTTTTGAAATGCCTATCGGAGACTACATCTGAAATGCCTATCAGCACCTATATTTGAAATGCCTATCGGTAACCATATCTGGAATGCCTATCGGCACCTATATTTGAAATGCCTATCGGCTTCTATATCTTAAATGCCTATCGGCACCTATTTTTAAAATGCCAATCGGCAACTATATCTGAAATGCCTATCGGCACCTATATCTGAAATGCCTATCGACACCTATATCTGAAATGCCTATCGACACCTATATCTGAAATGCCTATCGACACCTATATCTGAAATGCCTATCGACACCTTTATCTGAAATGCCTATCGACACCTATATCTAAAATGCCTATCGACACCTATATCTGAAATGCCTATCGACACCTATATCTGAAATGCCTATCGACACCTATTTTTGAAATGCCTATCGGAAACTACATCTGAAATGCCTATCAGCACCTATATTTGAAATGCCTATCGGCAACTATATCTGGAATGCCTATCGGCACCTATATTTGAAATGCCTATCGGCTTCTATATCTGAAATGCCTATCGGCACCTATTTTTAAAATGCCAATCGGCAACTATATCTGAAATGCCTATCGGCACCTATATCTGAAATGCCTATCGACACCTATATCTGAAATGCCTATCGACACCTATATCTGAAATGCCATTCGACACCTATATCTGAAATGCCTATCGACACCTATATCTGAAATGCCTATCGACACCTATATCTGAAATGCCTATCGACACCTATTTTTGAAATGCCTATCGGAAACTACATCTGAAATGCCTATCAGCACCTATATTTGAAATGCCTATCGGCAACCATATCTGGGAATGCCTATCGGCACCTATATTTGAAATGCCTATCGGTTTCTATATCTGAAATGCCTATCGGCACCTATTTTTAAAATGCCAATCGGCAACTATATCTGAAATGCCTATCGGCACCTATATCTGAAATGCCTATCGACACCTATATCTGAAATGCCTATCGACACCTATATCTGAAATGCCATTCGACACCTATATCTGAAATGCCTATCGACACCTATATCTGAAATGCCTATCGACACCTATATCTGAAATGCCTATCGACACCTATATCTGAAATGCCTATCGACACCTATATCTGAAATGCCTATCGACACCTATATCTGAAATGCCTATCGACACTAATATCTGAAATGCCTATCGACACCTATTTTTGAAATGCCTATCGGAGACTACATCTGAAATGCCTATCAGCACCTATATTTGAAATGCCTATCGGCAACCATATCTGGAATGCCTATCAGCACCTATATTTGAAATGCCTATCGGCTTCTATATCTGAAATGCCTATCGGCACCTATTTTTAAAATGCCAATCGGCAACTATATCTGAAATGCCTATCGGCACCTATATCTGAAATGCCTATCGGCACCTATATCTAAAATGCCTATCGACACCTATATCTGAAATGCCTATCGACACCTATATCTGAAATGCCTATCGACACCTATATCTGAAATGCCTATCGACACCTATATCTGAAATGCCTATCGACACCTATATCTGAAATGCCTATCGACACCTATATCTGAAATGCCTATCGACACCTATTTTTGAAATGCCTATCGAAAACTACATCTGAAATGCCTATCAGCACCTATATTTGAAATGCCTATCGGCAACCATATCTGGAATGCCTATCGGCACCTATATTTGAAATGCCTATCGGCTTCTATATCTGAAATGCCTATCGGCACCTATTTTTAAAATGCCAATCGGCAACTATATCTGAAATGCCTATCGGCACCTATATCTGAAATGCCTATCGACACCTATATCTGAAATGCCTATCGTCACCTATATCTGAAATGCCTATCGACACCTATATCTGAAATGCCTATCGACACCTATATCTGAAATGCCTATCGACACCTATATCTGAAATGCCTATCGACACCTATATCTGAAATGCCTATGGACACCTATATCTGAAATGCCTATCGACACCTATATCTGAAATGCCTATCGACACCTATATCTGAAATGCCTATCGACACCTATTTTTGAAATGCCTATCGGAAACTACATCTGAAATGCCTATCAGCACCTATATTTGAAATGCCTATCGGCAACTATATCTGGAATTCCTATCAGCACCTATATTTGGAATGCCTATCGGCTTCAATATCTGAAATGCCTATCGGCACATATTTTTAAAATGCCAATCGGCAACTATATCTGAAATGCCTATCGGCACCTATATCTAAAATGCCTATCGACACCTATATCTGAAATGCCTATCGACACCTATTTTTGAAATGCCTATCGGAAACTACATCTGAAATGCCTATCAGCACCTATATTTGAAATGCCTATCGGCAACTATATCTGGAATGCCTATCGGCACCTATATTTGAAATGCCTATCGGCTTCTATATCTGAAATGCCTATCGGCACCTATTTTTAAAATGCCAATCGGCAACTATATCTGAAATGCCTATCGGCACCTATATCTGAAATGCCTATCGACACCTATATCTGAAATGCCTATCGACACCTATATCTGAAATGCCATTCGACACCTATATCTGAAATGCTTATCGACACCTATATCTGAAATGCCTATCGACACCTATATCTGAAATGCCTATCGACACCTATATCTGAAATGCCTATCGACACCTATATCTGAAATGCCTATCGACACCTATTTTTGAAATGCCTATCGGAGACTACATCTGAAATGCCTATCAGCACCTATATTTGAAATGCCTATCGGCAACCATATCTGGAATGCCTATCAGCACCTATATTTGAAATGCCTATCGGCTTCTATATCTGAAATGCCTATCGGCACCTATTTTTAAAATGCCAATCGGCAACTATATCTGAAATGCCTATCGGCACCTATATCTGAAATGCCTATCAACACCTATATCTGAAATGCCTATCGACACCTATATCTGAAATGCCTATCGACACCTATATCTGAAATGCCTATCGACACCTATATCTGAAATGCCTATGGACACCTATATCTGAAATGCCTATCGACACCTATATCTGAAATGCCTATCGACACCTATATCTGAAATGCCTATCGACACCTATTTTTGAAATGCCTATCGGAAACTACATCTGAAATGCCTATCAGCACCTATATTTGAAATGCCTATCGGCAACTATATCTGGAATTCCTATCGGCACCTATATTTGGAATGCCTATCGGCTTCTATATCTGAAATGCCTATCGGCACATATTTTTAAAATGCCAATCGGCAACTATATCTGAAATGCCTATCGGCACCTATATCTAAAATGCCTATCGACACCTATATCTGAAATGCCTATCGACACCTATATCTGAAATGCCTATCGACACCTATATCTGAAATGCCTATCGACACCTATATCTGAAATGCCTATCGACACCTATATCTGAAATGCCTATCGACACCTATATCTGAAATGCCTATCGACACCTATTTTTGAAATGCCTATCGAAAACTACATCTTAAATGCCTATCAGCACCTATATTTGAAATGCCTATCGGCAACCATATCTGGAATGCCTATCGGCACCTATATTTGAAATGCCTATCGGCTTCTATATCTGAAATGCCTATCGGCACCTATTTTTAAAATGCCAATCGGCAACTATATCTGAAATGCCTATCGGCACCTATATCTGAAATGCCTATCGACACCTATATCTGAAATGCCTATCGTCACCTATATCTGAAATGCCTATCGACACCTATATCTGAAATGCCTATCGACACCTATATCTGAAATGCCTATCGACACCTATATCTGAAATGCCTATCGACACCTATATCTGAAATGCCTATTGACACCTATATCTGAATGCCTATCGACACCTATTTTTGAAATGCCTATCGGAAACTACATCTGAAATGCCTATCAGCACCTATATTTGAAATGCCTATCGGCAACCATATCTGGAATGCCTATCGGCACCTATATTTGAAATGCCTATCGGCTTCTATATCTGAAATGCCTATCGGCACCTATTTTTAAAATGCCAATCGGCAACTATATCTGAAATGCCTATCGGCACCTATATCTGAAATGCCTATCGACACCTATATCTGAAATGCCTATCGACACCTATATCTGAAATGCCTATCGGAAACTACATCTGAAATGCCTATCAGCACCTATATTTGAAATGCCTATCGGCAACCATATCTGGAATGCCTATCGGCACCTATATTTGAAATGCCTATCGGCTTCTATATCTAAAATGCCTATCGGCACCTATTTTTAAAATGCCAATCGGCAACTATATCTGAAATGCCTATCGGCACCTATATCTGAAATGCCTATCGACACCTATATCTGAAATGCCTATTGACACCTATATCTGAAATGCCATTCGACACCTATATCTGAAATGCCTATCGACACCTATATCTGAAATGCCTATCGACACCTATATCTGAAATGCCTATCGACACCTATATCTGAAATGCCTATCGACACCTATATCTGAAATGCCTATCGACACCTATATCTGAAATGCCTATCGACACCTATATCTGAAAATGCCTATCGACACCTATTTTTGAAATGCCTATCGGAGACTACATCTGAAATGCCCATCAGCACCTATATTTGAAATGCCTATCGGCAACCATATCTGGAATGCCTATCAGCACCTATATTTGAAATGCCTATCGGCTTCTATATCTGAAATGCCTATCGGCACCTATTTTTAAAATGCCAATCGGCAACTATATCTGAAATGCCTATCGGCACCTATATCTGAAATGCCCTATCGACACCTATATCTGAAATGCCTATCGACACCTATATCTGAAATGCCTATCGACACCTATATCTGAAATGACTATCGACACCTATATCTGAAATGCCTATCGACACCTATATCTGAAATGCCTATCGACACCTATATCTGAAATGCCTATCGACACCTATATCTGAAATGCCTATCGACACCTATTTTTGAAATGCCTATCGGAAACTACATCTGAAATGCCTATCAGCACCTATATTTGAAATGCCTATCGGCAACCATATCTGGAATGCCTATCAGCACCTATATTTGAAATGCCTATCGGCTTCTATATCTGAAATGCCTATCGGCACCTATTTTTAAAATGCCAATCGGCAACTATATCTGAAATGCCTATCGGCACCTATATCTGAAATGCCTATCGACACCTGTATCTGAAATGCCTATCGACACCTATATCTGAAATGCCTATCGACACCTATATCTGAAATGCCTATCGACACCTATATCTGTAATGCCTATTGACACCTATATCTGAAATGCCTATCGACCACCTATATCTGAAATGCCTATCGACACCTATATCTGAAATGCCCATCGACACCTATTTTTGAAATGCCTATCGGAAACTACATCTGAAATGTCTATCAGCACCTATATTTGAAATGCCTATCGGCAACCATATCTGGAATGCCTATCGGCACCTGTATTTGAAATGCCTATCGGCTTCTATATCTGAAATGCCTATCGGCACCTATTTTTAAAATGCCAATCGGCAACTATATCTGAAATGCCTATCGGCACCTATATCTGAAATGCCTATCGACACCTATATCTGAAATGCCTATCGACACCTATATCTGAAATGCCTATCGACACCTATATCTGAAATGCCTATCGACACCTATATCTGAAATGCCTATGGACACCTATATCTGAAATGCCTATCGACACCTATATCTGAAATGCCTATCGACACCTATATCTGAAAATGCCTATCGACACCTATTTTTGAAATGCCTATCGGAAACTACATCTGAAATGCCTATCAGCACCTATATTTGAAATGCCTATCGGCAACCATATCTGGAATTCCTATCGGCACCTATATTTGGAATGCCTATCGGCTTCTATATCTGAAATGCCTATCGGCACCTATTTTTAAAATGCCAATCGGCAACTATATCTGAAATGCCTATCGGCACCTATATCTAAAATGCCTATCGACACCTATATCTGAAATGCCTATCGACACCTATATCTGAAATGCCTATCGACACCTATATCTGAAATGCCTATCGACACCTATATCTGAAATGCCTATCGACACCTATATCTGAAATGCCTATCGACACCTATATCTGAAATGCCTATCGACACCTATTTTTGAAATGCCTATCGAAAACTACATCTGAAATGCCTATCAGCACCTATATTTGAAATGCCTATCGGCAACCATATCTGGAATGCCTATCGGCACTTATATTTGAAATGCCTATCGGCTTCTATATCTGAAATGCCTATCGGCACCTATTTTTAAAATGCCAATCGGCAACTATATCTGAAATGCCTATCGGCACCTATATCTAAAATGCCTATCGACACCTATATCTGAAATGCCTATCGACACCTATATCTGAAATGCCTATCGTCACCTATATCTGAAATGCCTATCGACACCTATATCTGAAATGCCTATCGACACCTATATCTGAAATGCCTATCGACACCTATATCTGAAATGCCTATCGACACCTATATCTGAAATGCCTATCGACACCTATATCTGAAATGCCTATCGACACCTATTTTTGAAATGCCTATCGGAAACTACATCTGAAATGCCTATCAGCACCTATATTTGAAATGCCTATCGGCAACCATATCTGGAATGCCTATCGGCACCTATATTTGAAATGCCTATCGGCTTCTATATCTGAAATGCCTATCGGCACCTATTTTTAAAATGCCAATCGGCAACTATATCTGAAATGCCTATCGGCACCTATATCTGAATTGCCTATCGACACCTATATCTGAAATGCCTATCGACACCTATATCTGAAATGCCTATCGGAAACTACATCTGAAATGCCTATCAGCACCTATATTTGAAATGCCTATCGGCAACCATATCTGGAATGCCTATCGGCGCCTATATTTGAAATGCCTATCGGCTTCTATATCTGAAATGCCTATCGGCACCTATTTTTAAAATGCCAATCGGCAACTATATCTGAAATGCCTATCGGCACCTATATCTGAAATGCCTATCGACACCTATATCTGAAATGCCTATCGACACCTATATCTGAAATGCCTATCGACACCTATATCTGAAATGCCTATCGACACCTATATCTGAAATGCCTATCGACACCAATATCTGAAATGCCTATCGACACCTATATCTGAAATGCCTATCGACACCTATATCTGAAATGCCTATCGACACCTATTTTTAAAATGCCTATCAGAAACTACATCTGAAATGCCTATCAGCACCTATATTTGAAATGCCTATCGGCAACCATATCTGGAATGCCTATCGGCACCTATATTTGAAATGCCTATCGGCTTCTATATCTGAAATGCCTATCGGCACCTATTTTTAAAATGCCAATCGGCAACTATATCTGAAATGCCTATCGGCACCTATATCTGAAATGCCTATCGACACCTATATCTGAAATGCCTATCGACACCTATATCTGAAATGCCTATCGACACCTATATCTGAAATGCCTATCGACACCTATATCTGAAATGCCTATCGACACATATATCTGAAATGCCTATCGACACCTATATCTGAAATGCCTATCGACACCTATATCTGAAATGCCTATCGACACCTATATCTGAAATGCCTATCGACACCTATTTTTGAAATGCCAATCGGAAACTACATCTGAAATGCCTATCAGCACCTATATTTGAAATGCCTATCGGCAACCATATCTGGAATGCCTATCGGCACCTATATTTGAAATGCCTATCGGCTTCTATATCTGAAATGCCTATCGGCACCTATTTTTAAAATGCCAATCGGCAACTATATCTGAAATGCCTATCGGCACCTATATCTGAAATGCCTATCGACACCTATATCTGAAATGCCTATCGACACCTATATCTGAAATGCCTATCGACACCTATATCTGAAATGCCTATCGACACCTATATCTGAAATGCCTATCGACACCTATATCTGAAATGCCTACCGACACCTATATCTGAAATGCCTATCTACACCTATATCTGAAATGCCTATCGACACCTATTTTTGAAATGCCTATCGGAGACTACATCTGAAGTGCCTATCAGCACCTATATTTGAAATGCCTATGGGCAACCATATCTGGAATGCCTATCGGCACCTATATTTGAAATGCCTATCGGCTTCTATATCTAAAATGCCTATCGGCACCTATTTTTAAAATGCCAATCGGCAACTATATCTGAAATGCCTATCGGCACCTATATCTGAAATGCCTATCGACACCTATATCTGAAATGCCTATCGACACCTATATCTGAAATGCCTATCGACACCTATATCTGAAATGCCTATCGTCACCTATATCTGAAATGCCTATCGACACCTATATCTGAAATGCCTATCGACACCTATATCTGAAATGCCTATCGACACCTATATCTGAAATGCCTATCGACACCTATATCTGAAATGCCTATCGTCACCTATATCTGAAATGCCTATCGACACCTATATCTGAAATGCCTATCGACACCTATATCTGAAATGCCTATCGACACCTATATCTGAAATGCCTATCGACACCTATATCTGAAATGCCTATCGACACCTATATCTGAAATGCCTATCGACACCTATATCTGAAATGCCTATCGACACCTATTTTTGAAATGCCAATCGGAAACTACATCTGAAATGCCTATCAGCACCTATATTTGAAATGCCTATCGGCAACCATATCTGGAATGCCTATCGGCACCTATATTTGAAATGCCTATCGGCTTCTATATCTGAAATGCCTATCGGCACCTATTTTTAAAATGCCAATCGGCAACTATATCTGAAATGCCTATCGGCACCTATATCTGAAATGCCTATCGACACCTATATCTGAAATGCCTATCGACACCTATATCTGAAATGCCTATCGACACCTATATCTGAAATGCCTATCGACACCTATATATGAAATGCCTATCGACACCTATATCTGAAATGCCTATCGACACCTATATCTGAAATGCCTATCTACACCTATATCTGAAATGCCTATCGACACCTATTTTTGAAATGCCTATCGGAAACTACATCTGAAATGCCTATCAGCACCTATATTTGAAATGCCTATGGGCAACCATATCTGGAATGCCTATCGGCACCTATATTTGAAATGCCTATCGGCTTCTATATCTAAAATGCCTATCGGCACCTATTTTTAAAATGCCAATCGGCAACTATATCTGAAATGCCTATCGGCACCTATATCTGAAATGCCTATCGACACCTATACCTGAAATGCCTATCGACACCTATCTCTGAAATGCCTATCGACACCTATATCTGAAATGCCTATCGTCACCTATATCTGAAATGCCTATCGACACCTATATCTGAAATGCCTATCGACACCTATATCTGAAATGCCTATCGACACCTATATCTGAAATGCCTATCGACACCTATATCTGAAATGCCTATCGTCACCTATATCTGAAATGCCTATCGACACCTATATCTGAAATGCCTATCGACACCTATATCTGAAATGCCTATCGACACCTATATCTGAAATGCCTATCGACACCTATATCTGAAATGCCTATCGACACCTATATCTGAAATGCCTATCGACACCTATTTTTGAAATGCCTATCGGAAACTACATCTGAAATGCCTATCAGCACCTATATTTGAAATGCCTATCGGCAACCATATCTGGAATGCCTATCGGCACCTATATTTGAAATGCCTATCGGCTTCTATATCTGAAATGCCTATCGGCACCTATTTTTAAAATGCCAATCGGCAACTATATCTGAAATGCCTATCGGCACCTATATCTGAAATGCCTATCGACGCCTATATCTGAAATGCCTATCGACACCTATATCTGAAATGCCTATCGACACCTATATCTGAAATGCCTATCGACACCTATATCTGAAATGCCTATCGACAACTATATCTGAAAAGCCTATCGACACCTATATCTGATTAGCCTATCGACACCTATTTTTAAAATGCCTATCGGAAACTAAATCTGAAATGCCTATCAGCACCTATATTTGAAATGCCTATCGGCAACCATATCTGGAATGCCTATCGGCACCTATATTTGAAATGCCTATCGGCTTCTATATCTGAAATGCCTATCGGCACCTATTTTTAAAATGCCAATTGGCAACTATATCTGAAATGCCTATCGGCACCTATATCTGAAATGCCTATCGACACCTATATCTGAAATGCCTATCGACACCTATATCTGAAATGCCTGTCGACACCTATATCTGAAATGCCTACCGACACCTATATCTGAAATGCCTATCGACACCTATATCTGAAATGCCTATCGACACCTATATCTGAAATGCCTATCGACACCTATATCTGAAATGCCTATCGACACCTATATCTGAAATGCCTATCGACACCTATATCTGAAATGCCCATCGACACCTATTTTTGAAATGCCTATCGGAAACTACATCTGAAATGCCTATCAGCACCTATATTTGAAATGCCTATCGGCAACCATATCTGGAATGCCTATCGGCACCTATATTTGAAATGCCTATCGGCTTCTATATCTGAAATGCCTATCGGCACCCATTTTTAAAATGCCAATCGGCAACTATATCTGAAATGCCTATCGGCACCTATATCTGAAATGCCTATCGACACCTATATCTGAAATGCGTATCGACACCTATATCTGAAATGCCTATCGACACCTATATCTAAAATGCCTATCGACACCTATATCTGAAATGCCTATGGACACCTATATCTGAAATGCCTATCGACACCTATATCTGAAATGCCTATCGACACCTATATCTGAAATGCCTATCGACACCTATTTTTGAAATGCCTATCGGAAACTACATCTGAAATGCCTATCAGCACCTATATTTGAAATGCCTATCGGCAACTATATCTGGAATTCCTATCGGCACCTATATTTGGAATGCCTATCGTCTTCTATATCTGAAATGCCTATCGGCACCTATTTTTAAAATGCCAATCGGCAACTATATCTGAAATGCCTATCGGCACCTATATCTAAAATGCCTATCGACACCTATATCTGAAATGCCTATCGACACCTATATCTGAAATGCCTATCGACACCTATATCTGAAATGCCTATCGACACCTATATCTGAAATGCCTATCGACACCTATATCTGAAATGCCTATCGACACCTATATCTGAAATGCCTATCGACACCTATTTTTGAAATGCCTATCGAAAACTACATCTGAAATGCCTATCAGCACCTATATTTGAAATGCCTATCGGCAACCATATCTGGAATGCCTATCGGCACCTATATTTGAAATGCCTATCGGCTTCTATATCTGAAATGCCTATCGGCACCTATTTTTAAAATGCCAATCGGCAACTATATCTGAAATGCCTATCGGCACCTATATCTGAAATGCCTATCGACACCTATATCTGAAATGCCTATCGTCACCTATATCTAAAATGCCTATCGACACCTATATCTGAAATGCCTATCGACACCTATATCTGAAATGCCTATCGACACCTATATCTGAAATGCCTATCGACACCTATATCTGAAATGCCTATTGACACCTATATCTGAAATGCCTATCGACACCTATTTTTGAAATGCCTATCGGAAACTACATCTGAAATGCCTATCAGCACCTATATTTGAAATGCCTATCGGCAACCATATCTGGAATGCCTATCGGCACCTATATTTGAAATGCCTATCGGCTTCTATATCTGAAATGCCTATCGGCACCTATTTTTAAAATGCCAATCGGCAACTATATCTGAAATGCCTATCGGCACCTATATCTGAAATGCCTATCGACACCTATATCTGAAATGCCTATCGACACCTATATCTGAAATGCCTATCGGAAACTACATCTGAAATGCCTATCAGCACCTATATTTGAAATGCCTATCGGCAACCATATCTGGAATGCCTATCGGCACCTATATTTAAATGCCTATCGGCTTCTATATCTGAAATGCCTATCGGCACCTATTTTTAAAATGCCAATCGGCAACTATATCTGAAATGCCTATCGGCACCTATATCTGAAATGCCTATCGACACCTATATCTGAAATGCCTATCGACACCTATATCTGAAATGCCATTCGACACCTATATCTGAAATGCCTATCGACACCTATATCTGAAATGCCTATCGACACCTATATCTGAAATGCCTATCGACACCTATATCTGAAATGCCTATCGACACCTATATCTGAAATGCCTATCGACACCTATATCTGAAATGCCTATCGACACCTATATCTGAAATGCTTATCGACACCTATTTTTGAAATGCCTATCGGAGACTACATCTGAAATGCCTATCAGCACCTATATTTGAAATGCCTATCGGCAACCATATCTGGAATGCCTATCAGCACCTATATTTGAAATGCCTATCGGCTTCTATATCTGAAATGCCTATCGGCACCTATTTTTAAAATGCCAATCGGCAACTATATCTGAAATGCCTATCGGCACCTATATCTGAAATGCCTATCGACACCTATATCTGAAATGCCTATCGACACCTATATCTGAAATGCCTATCGACACCTATATCTGAAATGACTATCGACACCTATATCTGAAATGCCTATCGACACCTATATCTGAAATGCCTATCGACACCTATATCTGAAATGCCTATCGACACCTATATCTGAAATGCCTATCGACACCTATTTTTGAAATGCCTATCGGAAACTACATCTGAAATGCCTATCAGCACCTATATTTGAAATGCCTATCGGCAACCATATCTGGAATGCCTATCAGCACCTATATTTGAAATGCCTATCGGCTTCTATATCTGAAATGCCTATCGGCACCTATTTTTAAAATGCCAATCGGCAACTATATCTGAAATGCCTATCGGCACCTATATCTGAAATGCCTATCGACACCTATATCTGAAATGCCTATCGACACCTATATCTGAAATGCCTATCGACACCTATATCTGAAACGCCTATCGACACCTATATCTGAAATGCCTATTGACACCTATATCTGAAATGCCTATCGACACCTATATCTGAAATGCCTATCGACACCTATATCTGAAATGCCCATCGACACCTATTTTTGAAATGCCTATCGGAAACTACATCTGAAATG
This sequence comes from Venustoraphidia nigricollis, assembly GCA_034508555.1. Lineage (NCBI taxonomy): Eukaryota > Metazoa > Arthropoda > Insecta > Raphidioptera > Raphidiidae > Venustoraphidia > Venustoraphidia nigricollis. The sequence goes on along the minus strand of JAVRKA010001130.1, from coordinate 5,334 downwards.
TCTATCAGCACCTATATTTGAAATGCCTATCGGCAACCATATCTGGAATGCCTATCGGCACCTATATTTGAAATGCCTATCGGCTTCTATATCTGAAATGCCTATCGGCACCTATTTTTAAAATGCCAATCGGCAACTATATCTGAAATGCCTATCGGCACCTATATCTGAAATGCCTATCGACACCTATATCTGAAATGCCTATCGACACCTATATCTGAAATGCCTATCGACACCTATATCTGAAATGCCTATCGACACCTATATCTGAAATGCCTATGGACACCTATATCTGAAATGCCTATCGACACCTATATCTGAAATGCCTATCGACACCTATATCTGAAATGCCTATCGACACCTATTTTTGAAATGCCTATCGGAAACTACATCTGAAATGCCTATCAGCACCTATATTTGAAATGCCTATCGGCAACCATATCTGGAATTCCTATCGGCACCTATATTTGGAATGCCTATCGGCTTCTATATCTGAAATGCCTATCGGCACCTATTTTTAAAATGCCAATCGGCAACTATATCTGAAATGCCTATCGGCACCTATATCTAAAATGCCTATCGACACTTATATCTGAAATGCCTATCGACACCTATATCTGAAATGCCTATCGACACCTATATCTGAAATGCCTATCGACACCTATATCTGAAATGCCTATCGACACCTATATCTGAAATGCCTATCGACACCTATATCTGAAATGCCTATCGACACCTATTTTTGAAATGCCTATCGAAAACTACATCTGAAATGCCTATCAGCACCTATATTTGAAATGCCTATCGGCAACCATACCTGGAATGCCTATCGGCACCTATATTTGAAATGCCTATCGGCTTCTATATCTGAAATGCCTATCGGCACCTATTTTTAAAATGCCAATCGGCAACTATATCTGAAATGCCTATCGGCACCTATATCTAAAATTCCTATCGACACCTATATCTGAAATGCCTATCGACACCTATATCTGAAATGCCTATCGTCACCTATATCTGAAATGCCTATCGACACCTATATCTGAAATGCCTATCGACACCTATATCTGAAATGCCTATCGACACCTATATCTGAAATGCCTATCGACACCTATATCTGAAATGCCTATCGACACCTATATCTGAAATGCCTATCGACACCTATTTTTGAAATGCCTATCGGAAACTACATCTGAAATGCCTATCAGCACCTATATTTGAAATGCCTATCGGCAACCATATCTGGAATGCCTATCGGCACCTATATTTGAAATGCCTATCGGCTTCTATATCTGAAATGCCCATCGGCACCTATTTTTAAAATGCCAATCGGCAACTATATCTGAAATGCCTATCGGCACCTATATCTGAAATGCCTATCGACACCTATATCTGAAATGCCTATCGACACCTATATCTGAAATGCCTATCGACACCTATTTTTGAAATGCCTATCGAAAACTACATCTGAAATGCCTATCAGCACCTATATTTGAAATGCCTATCGGCAACCATATCTGGAATGCCTATCGGCACCTATATTTGAAATGCCTATCGGCTTCTATATCTGAAATGCCCATCGGCACCTATTTTTAAAATGCCAATCGGCAACTATATCTGAAATGCCTATCGGCACCTATATCTGAAATGCCTATCGACACCTATATCTGAAATGCCTATCGACACCTATATCTGAAATGCCTATCGACACCTATATCTGAAATGCCTATTGACACCTATATCTGAAATGCCTATCGACACCTATTTTTGAAATGCCTATCGGAAACTACATCTGAAATGCCTATCAGCACCTATATTTGAAATGCCTATCGGCAACCATATCTGGAATGCCTATCGGCACCTATATTTGAAATGCCTATCGGCTTCTATATCTGAAATGCCTATCGGCACCTATTTTTAAAATGCCAATCGGCAACTATATCTGAAATGCCTATCGGCACCTATATCTGAAATGCCTATCGACACCTATATCTGAAATGCCTATCGACACCTATATCTGAAATGCCTATCGGAAACTACATCTGAAATGCCTATCAGCACCTATATTTGAAATGCCTATCGGCAACCATATCTGGAATGCCTATCGGCACCTATATTTAAATGCCTATCGGCTTCTATATCTGAAATGCCTATCGGCACCTATTTTTAAAATGCCAATCGGCAACTATATCTGAAATGCCTATCGGCACCTATATCTGAAATGCCTATCGACACCTATATCTGAAATGCCTATCGACACCTATATCTGAAATGCCATTCGACACCTATATCTGAAATGCCTATCGACACCTATATCTGAAATGCCTATCGACACCTATATCTGAAATGCCTATCGACACCTATATCTGAAATGCCTATCGACACCTATATCTGAAATGCCTATCGACACCTATATCTGAAATGCCTATCGACACCTATATCTGAAATGCTTATCGACACCTATTTTTGAAATGCCTATCGGAGACTACATCTGAAATGCCTATCAGCACCTATATTTGAAATGCCTATCGGCAACCATATCTGGAATGCCTATCAGCACCTATATTTGAAATGCCTATCGGCTTCTATATCTGAAATGCCTATCGGCACCTATTTTTAAAATGCCAATCGGCAACTATATCTGAAATGCCTATCGGCACCTATATCTGAAATGCCTATCGACACCTATATCTGAAATGCCTATCGACACCTATATCTGAAATGCCTATCGACACCTATATCTGAAATGACTATCGACACCTATATCTGAAATGCCTATCGACACCTATATCTGAAATGCCTATCGACACCTATATCTGAAATGCCTATCGACACCTATATCTGAAATGCCTATCGACACCTATTTTTGAAATGCCTATCGGAAACTACATCTGAAATGCCTATCAGCACCTATATTTGAAATGCCTATCGGCAACCATATCTGGAATGCCTATCAGCACCTATATTTGAAATGCCTATCGGCTTCTATATCTGAAATGCCTATCGGCACCTATTTTTAAAATGCCAATCGGCAACTATATCTGAAATGCCTATCGGCACCTATATCTGAAATGCCTATCGACACCTATATCTGAAATGCCTATCGACACCTATATCTGAAATGCCTATCGACACCTATATCTGAAACGCCTATCGACACCTATATCTGAAATGCCTATTGACACCTATATCTGAAATGCCTATCGACACCTATATCTGAAATGCCTATCGACACCTATATCTGAAATGCCCATCGACACCAATTTTTGAAATGCCTATCGGAAACTACATCTGAAATGTCTATCAGCACCTATATTTGAAATGCCTATCGGCAACCATATCTGGAATGCCTATCGGCACCTATATTTGAAATGCCTATCGGCTTCTATATCTGAAATGCCTATCGGCACCTATTTTTAAAATGCCAATCGGCAACTATATCTGAAATGCCTATCGGCACCTATATCTGAAATGCCTATCGACACCTATATCTGAAATGCCTATCGACACCTATATCTGAAATGCCTATCGACACCTATATCTGAAATGCCTATCGACACCTATATCTGAAATGCCTATGGACACCTATATCTGAAATGCCTATCGACACCTATATCTGAAATGCCTATCGACACCTATATCTGAAATGCCTATCGACACCTATTTTTGAAATGCCTATCGGAAACTACATCTGAAATGCCTATCAGCACCTATATTTGAAATGCCTATCGGCAACCATATCTGGAATTCCTATCGGCACCTATATTTGGAATGCCTATCGGCTTCTATATCTGAAATGCCTATCGGCACCTATTTTTAAAATGCCAATCGGCAACTATATCTGAAATGCCTATCGGCACCTATATCTAAAATGCCTATCGACACTTATATCTGAAATGCCTATCGACACCTATATCTGAAATGCCTATCGACACCTATATCTGAAATGCCTATCGACACCTATATCTGAAATGCCTATCGACACCTATATCTGAAATGCCTATCGACACCTATATCTGAAATGCCTATCGACACCTATTTTTGAAATTGCCTATCGAAAACTACATCTGAAATGCCTATCAGCACCTATATTTGAAATGCCTATCGGCAACCATATCTGGAATGCCTATCGGCACCTATATTTGAAATGCCTATCGGCTTCTATATCTGAAATGCCTATCGGCACCTATTTTTAAAATGCCAATCGGCAACTATATCTGAAATGCCTATCGGCTATCCTATATCTAAAATTCCTATCGACACCTATATCTGAAATGCCTATCGACACCTATATCTGAAATGCCTATCGTCACCTATATCTGAAATGCCTATCGACACCTATATCTGAAATGCCTATCGACACCTATATCTGAAATGCCTATCGACACCTATATCTGAAATGCCTATCGACACCTATATCTGAAATGCCTATCGACACCTATATCTGAAATGCCTATCGACACCTATTTTTGAAATGCCTATCGGAAACTACATCTGAAATGCCTATCAGCACCTATATTTGAAATGCCTATCGGCAACCATATCTGGAATGCCTATCGGCACCTATATTTGAAATGCCTATCGGCTTCTATATCTGAAATGCCCATCGGCACCTATTTTTAAAATGCCAATCGGCAACTATATCTGAAATGCCTATCGGCACCTATATCTGAAATGCCTATCGACACCTATATCTGAAATGCCTATCGACACCTATATCTGAAATGCCTATCGGAAACTACATCTGAAATGCCTATCAGCACCTATATTTGAAATGCCTATCGGCAACCATATCTGGAATGCCTATCGGCACCTATATTTGAAATGCCTATCGGCTTCTATATCTGAAATGCCTATCGGCACCTATTTTTAAAATGCCAATCGGCAACTATATCTGAAATGCCTATCGGCACCTATATCTGAAATGCCTATCGACACCTATATCTGAAATGCCTATCGACACCTATATCTGAAATGCCTATCGACACCTATATCTGAAATGCCTATCGACACCTATATCTGAAATGCCTATCGACACCAATATCTGAAATGCCTATCGACACCTATATCTGAAATGCCTATCGACACCTATATCTGAAATGCCTATCGACACCTATTTTTAAAATGCCTATCGGAAACTACATCTGAAATGCCTATCAGCACCTATATTTGAAATGCCAATCGGCAACTATATCTGAAATGCCTATCGGCACCTATATCTGAAATGCCTATCGACACCTATATCTGAAATGCCTATTGACACCTATATCTGAAATGCCTATCGACACCTATATCTGAAATGCCTATCGACACCTATATCTGAAATGCCTATCG
>JAVRKA010001129.1:0-25426 GCA_034508555.1 Venustoraphidia nigricollis | reverse complement strand
TTTACCGATTAATGAAGCGATTGAAACCGGTTTATTGATTATCAAACCATTACAAAGTTTAGTGACAGTCGATCCACAAGGAAGTGTTACATCGGTTACTGAAACGATTACATCGTATCATACGATTACGACTAAAACTGTTGAATTGTTAACGGGGTATGTTTTATTGAGTGCGAACGAAGTCAAAAACTTACAAACCGGTGAAGTTATACCGATCGATGTCGCTAAAGAACGTGGAATTGTTAAAGACGAGAAAGAGACTAAAGAAAGATTCACGAAGAAAGAAATTAAAATGTCGTTTTCCGATGCAATCCGACAAGGTTTAGTCGATATGTCAGCAGGAACGTATACTGACCCGGCAACTGGTAAGTCGATGCCGATTTCGAAAGCTATTAAAGACGGCATTTTGGATGGTAGTACCAGTGAAACTGTTATTCATAAGTATGAACCAGAAGCACAAGAAAATATTGAAGATACATTGAAGACATCGAATATGAATGTGATCGAAGCGTTTGAATCGATTTATGATGAAAAAACAAATAAATTCAAAGATCCAGAATCACCTCAAAAATTAATTACATTTGAACAAGCTTTAGAACGGTGTATTGTCGATCCAAATTCGGTCATTTATGATACAGCCGCTGGTAAACCGGTGACGGTTAAAGAAGCCGTACAAAAAGGTCTTATCGATCCAAAAACCGGTAGTGTTAAGGATGAAAAAACAGGTAGTACGGTGAACGTTAAACAGGCGGCAAAGATGGGTCTTTTGGCTATTGTTGGGGCGCCTGTTTTGGCTGGAATGGCGGTTGCCGAAGCTGTCAAAGGCTTAAAATCGAAAGATAAAAAGGTTGAAATAAAACAACCTAAGTCAGTGAACGTTCCCGAGAAAACTAAAGTTGTAGAACAGGTTCAGAAAACTTCACCTGTAATTTATGAAACTGACGGTTCGAGAAAACCTGATTTGCCAAGAAAATCTTTATCGAAGAGCCCCGAAAAGTCTCCGAGTGAACGAAAAAGCCCTGAAAAGACTTCAAGTGACCGAAAAAGCCCTGAAAAGACTCCGAGTGAAAGAAAAAGCCCCGAAAAGACTTCAAGTCCTACAGAAGTACCTTTGAGTCCTACTATTGTAATATCACGCGCCGAACAGTCTCCTGATCGAATGGAAATCGATGTACTTCCAGAAATTGAATATGAAAGATTGCCAATAGGTGACGCAATAGCACAAGACAAAATTGAACCTAAAATTTGTAGAATCTTGTTTGATAATAAAGAAATGCCTTTGACAGTTCAAGACGCGCTAGAAATGAACGAAATCAGTCCCCAACAACCGGTTGAAATAATAAGTAAAACTAAAGTTGCTATTGTACTCGAGAAACCGGAATATGAAATTACAATTTCAAAATCTTTATCCCCCGACCAGCTTCACGATTTAGGCGTGTACGATCCAGAAACAAAATCATTTTTAGATCCTCAAAGTGGCGCAAGAATTTCATTCCAAGACTTCATATATGCTTTAGAAATATTCAACCCCGATAATATTCTGGTGAAGGATTTGACGAAACCTGACACTTTCGTGCCTTTCGAACAAGCGCTCGAAAAACCACTTATCGATAAATCGACCGGTTATATGGTCGATCCAAAAACAGGTCGACGTGTCGGATTTTTCGAAGCTGTAAAACTCGGTTACATAATAGAGAAAACTTCCAAACCAAACGCTCACCAACAATTACCAACAATGGATACTATCATGGAAGCTGGTCAATTTGATCCTACGACAGGAGAAATTATTGATCCGAATACTGGAGAAAGTGTCAGTTTATTAGATGCTGTCGATTCAGGTTTAGTCGATCCGGATAGTATTAAAATTAGAGATCCTAGAACGAACGAATTGATAACTTTAACTGAAGCCATCGAAACACATATAATCGACGTACATCGAGGCGTAATAATAAATGTGGAAACGCGCCGTGAAATCGAAATATCTGTCGCTTTTATGGAAGGTTATATAGTCGCTGGCCATCGTAAACCAATTTCACTCGAATCGGTTATCATTAAAGATATGTACGATCCAAAAACAGGAAAGATAATCGATCCTGTAACATCGCAACAAGTCGACATCCAAGAATCGGTTAAAAGAGGTATCGTAGATCCAAAGATATCCGAAATCAAAGATACAGTTTCCGATAATTATATACCGCTTAATGAAGCCATTAACTCGAAATTGATTATCCCAGATAGTGGTAAATTAAACGACAAAAAACAAGGTCAACTTCTAACTTTAGATGTTGCTCACCAACGAGGTTTGATTATTACAACAGACGTAACGATGACTTTGATCGAATGTATTGTCAAAGAATATTATCATCCGAAAACTGGAAAGATTCTTAACCCTGTAACCGGAAACGAAGTATCTGTTAAAAATGCTATCGATTCAGGTTTGATCGATATAACACCGATTCGTATTAAAGATCAATTACGCGATAAACCTGTTCCGGTAAAAGAAGCGTTGGAGACGGGAGTTCTGGATGGCGAAAAAGGCGTTATAACACATCCTTACATGACATTGGACGTTGCTTTTGAAAAGGGATATATTTTAAGTACGAAGAAACCGTGGTCGTTACAGGAAGCCTTAGCTCAAGGATGTTACGATCCGAAAACAGGTTTGTTGATAATAGACGGTGCGAAATTAACGCTCGAAGAAGCAATTCAAAAAGGATCGATAAATCCAAACGGTATGACGGTGAAAGATCCCCGTACCGGAGACATAATGTCTTTACACGATGCAATTAAATCAGGAATAATCGATCCGAAACAAGGACACGCTACCGATCCTATAACGGGAGCTGCTTTGAACTTCTACGATGCACTCGAAAGGGGTTTAATTATTCCTTGCAAACGTAAATTCAGTTTGCCCGAAGCTGTCTTTAAAGGTTTCTACGATCCTAAGAGCGGCAAATTCATATCGCCCGAAACTAGAGAAAAACTCCAAACCGATAGAGCTATTAAAAAAGGTATTATCGATCCCCAATCGACGATTGTTAGTATCGATAACATGGTTTTAACATTCCTTCAAGCGATCCAAGAAGGAGTTGTAGATGCTAAACGCGGCGTTGTTATCGGTAAAGAAAGAATGTTAGACTTCCAAGAAGCATTCGAACAAGGTTTGTTGGTCGAAGTTCGTAAGCCCATGTCGTTAAGCGAAGCCTTAGCCAAAGGTGTGTACGATGAAGAAACGGGATTGTTCCTCGATCCTCAAACTGGTGAATATGTAACTTTGAAGGAAGCTATTGAAACCGATTTGATCGACTCAAATTCGGTAGATGTGAAAGATACAACCGTCGGTGTTTGGAAGAAAATTTCGCTAATCGAAGCGATCGAGTCAGGCTTTGTTGACGCAATCAGTGGCAGGTTTAAAGATTTCTCGAAAAATAATGAAGGTATCGATATTTCTATACAAGAAGCGTTTGATAAAGGTTTGATTGTTGATAGTAAAGCTCCGGTGTCATTACAGAGAGTTATACATCAAGGTTTATACGATGACAAAACAGGAAAATTCGCTGATCCAAATACGGATAAACAAATTACATTACATGAATGCATTAGGCGTTTTATTATAAATCCACTTTTGCCGTGTTATTGGGACAAAAAATCAGAGCGACTGCTTAATCTCGTCGAAACTTGTAGGGGAGGTATTATTGATAGACGCAATGGAACATTTAAAGAACCGGGTTCCAATATTTCTATTCCTCTTTCCGATGCAATGGAAATCGGTTTAATTGTTGACATTGAAACAGCTGGTTTTAGTCTTTACGATGCAATAGGAATGGGTCTGTATGATCCAAAAACAGGAAAGTTTGCGCATCCTGTTAACGGAAGACAGCTCACATTAAATGAATCATGTAACGAGGAACTGATCAATCCTTTGACATCGTTGATTAAAAACATTCGAACCGGTAAGTATATTAAATTACCCGAAGCTATCGATTTGAAAATAATCGATAATGAGTTAGGCGTTTATAATTTGCCGAACGGAAATACAATTAATTTGAAACAAGCTAAAAATAAAGGTTTAATCGTAACAAATCATAAATTAATATCTATCGAAGAGGCGGTTAAAAACGGGTTATATCGACCCGAGACCGGTAAATTTGTGGATCCTAGCACGGGTGATTATTACGACGTAAATTTATCTTTAGAGAACGGGTTACTGGATCCAAATACAACTGCTGTAAAAGATTTAACTTCAGGACAGTTAAGAACATTAAATTCTGCTATTGAAGACGGAACTATCGATGTTCCTAAAGGTCGCGTTTTAGATTCAAAATCGAAACAAGGGTATAATTTAGATGTTGCGTTAGAAAAGGGCTTGTTAGTTACTGTCGATAGACCCTTAACTTCCTCGCAGTTGTTCAAACGCGGTAGTTCTGTCGATGCTGCCAAAGGTTTGCAAGACACTAAATCACCTAGGGAATGCACTTTAGACGAAGCGATTAAATTCGAATTAATCGATCCAGAAACAGCCGTAGTTAAAGATCCTCACACTACTAAATTTAAATCGGTGAAACAAGCAATCGAGGAAGGTATTGTAGATGTAAATAAGCGCGCGATATTCGATCCGAAATCTAAAAACTATTTTGTCGTTTTCGATCAAAACATGATCGTTTATTTCCGCGAACCGTTATCCTTCGCTCAAGCTATCGAAACTGGTAATTTGAATGTGAATACCGGTAAATTTACCGATCCACAATCGAAAGAAGTTCTAACATTGAAAGAGGCCATTACGTTGGGTCTAATCGATCCCGATACAGCAATGATTAAAGACGGATCTAAGAGAAAATTGATAAAGTTGCCGGAAGCATTCCGGAAAGGAATAATGGATTCTGATAAAGGTAATGTGTTGGATACTACGACATCGAAATTGCATTCACTATCGGCTGCAATCGATAGCGGTCTGTTGACGACCCCGAGGAGAGGTCTGAATTTGATCGAGTCGCTTATTTTTGGACTTTATAATCCTACGACAGGAGGATTTACCGATCCGTTCTTTACGGCTTCGATAATCGATAGAAAGAGATTAACATTGACCGATGCGATCGATACGGGTCTGATCGATCCGAGTAGTACGGTCGTTAAAGATACGGAAAAAGGTAACATAGTACCGTTAGTTCACGCAGCAGACGAAGGCGTGATCGACCCAATTGGAGGAAGGTTTTTGGATAAAGCGAATGGGAAGGATGTTGATTTGTTAAAGGCTCACGAAAGGGGATACATTCTACCTGCAGAAGCTAGGGTAAGTGTTTTTTTACTGATATTTTTTTTTTCTGTTTTTCATGTAACCGTTTTATATTTTTGTTACTGTTTTGAAATGGTTTTTTTTTATAAATTTTGAAATGGCGACAAAAGTATTAGCTGCATTGTTACGTAATATGTATTAACATCAAACATATTTTATTAACAATTATTATTAAACTATTCATTTGACGTCGGTGACTGATCCATCAGATTGTAAAATATGCTCTCGGGAAATTACGAAATTTAGTCGCAAAATTCATTTTAGAATTGTTTTTATTAGCTGTGATTAAGCATTGCTTCACAAAATTTGGCTTACTGCTTTCAAAAAACATACATTTTTGAATTGAATAAAAAAACGTAATAGTCGTCAATACTTCTTTACAGCACGCCACGAGATTTCGAATCACAGGAAGGCAAATTAAAATTTTGAAGTTTTTTCTTTACAAATTTATGTAAAAAATAGTGACTAATTTGGCTTTGCTCAATAATTTTTTTCAAATTGAATTTTGTCTACAAAAAATTGTGTAAAACTTAGCTGATTCTCGTTTTTATCTGATTTTAAATCGTTTATTTAGATCAAATAAACTGTAAAAACTTGGCTAAAAGCCATTTGGGAAAAATGGTAATATTTCTAGTTTATTTTGAAGCCTTAATATCAAAAATCGAATAGATTTTTCATAGAAATTAGAGATTTCCAAAACGTAAATGCATTTTACATGCACATTGCTTGTGAGATAGAGCTATACGGATATAAAAGAGACCATATTGAACAGCTGGTACTCAGTAACCTTAAAGATTTAATGTATGAAGAATATTTTAATTATTAAATTGATGGATTTATTCCAGTAACAATAAAATGTGTTTGATATTGAAAAATGCAATATTCTAAAACTTGCTTTGTCTTCTAATAAAATTTTTATTCTAGATTTAAACTGGAAGAATATTTAGTACCGTTTGCACCAATGTCGGTTAGAAAGCTATTCGGTAGATATACAACGCATTTTTAGTTTATAGTTTCCAAAACAGTTTTTCCAAAAATATTAGTCTATCTTAAATTATCAATCAACTAAACTGGTACTTATATTTTTATTGTGGTTTTGATAAAAATCGTTGGTTTAATCAACCATTCAGCTGAATTTATTTATACTAAATGATTTCTCGTCATATTGAAAAGCAAGTTTTAGAATTTCCATTTTGTGTTTGTGATAAATTAGGGATTTTGGTTATTTGTTTCCTGGTAACCCGCTTAAGTAATAACAATTGAAAGCTATAAATTGAAGTAATTTAATAAATTTGCGCTTTTTATAATTAAAAATTTGATTTTCAGTAGAACTTTTAAAGGACTTATTCAGTTACTTAATTATGGTGCTTTCAAGTAAACCTTAAATTCATTTATTTGCATGTTAAAAAACATACACCAACATTTGCAACCACCATTAAAAATTTACTCATTATGAAATCGATTGTTTTTTTTTTCATATGTCATTCATGTTATTGATTTTTTCCCTTAGCACTTGATGTGTGGATGTTACTCATTTGTTTTAAAATTGTCGGTTACGCAATTCAGATCTCACGTGTTTTGTTCATTTTAAATATTGACAAGATTAAAAGGTTTGTTTGGGTGAATAGTCGAGTTTGTTGGAATGGCGTTATTAATATGGTGTTTTGATGACTCGTCTATTCCATTACTCAGTTTCTAACTTAAGAACTGGTGAAAGTACCAATTGTATGTTCAATTTATCGCTTACTCAATATAAATTTACGCCTCCTCGATACATTATCGTAACGAAAACAGCCGGGGACAACAATAAATTGGAAATATAAATTGGTGCTAGACTCAGATAAACCTGACAGTTGGTGGCCTTGTTTGTTTCAATGAATTTTTTTTTTTGTATTACTTGTTTTAATTTTCGTTTAAGAAACAGTTGAAATAAACAATTGAAAGAGGTTTATTTTTTACAGTTACTTCTCGCTCGTAATGTTGTCTACCCTGGGAATGAGTTGTATGCGCCCAAAAAAAATATAGCCATGCCTTCCTGCTCGCTTTGTATCATTTTTGTGTGTTGGGACCACACCGCAGAACACCACATTTACCATATACATAAAATATGCGAATGCTACTAAAAAAACAAATAATAAAAATGAAACAGCAATTCAAGACGGTGCTGTTTTTGTTTTGTTTCCTATTTTTAATATAGTGCTGTGATGGGTATATTGAAAAAGACATACAAAAATGTCGCTAATATACTTTGCTGTATCGGATGTTTCTTTGAAGCGCTTATTGCTTTGTTTTCGAAAATAACGTTTTTTTAATCCAAATTCTAAAATACTCGAGGTTTGAAAATAGTCGAACTCCAAGAAGACCAGAAATAATAAAGAAACCGAACTTGCGCCAAGACGAATTCTGACCGCTCGGGGCGCTGAAAGCCTATACGTCGCGGCGCAATGAACTACTGCGCAGGTGATGTGTGGGAATCTGTGTAGATAAACCGGAACCTCACTTCGAAGTGAACTTCACTTGACAAGGAAGTGAGGTTACGTTTTTTCTACACAGAATTCCACTAACACAAACATCACCTGCGCAGTAGTGCATTGCGCCCCTCACAGATGCGCACGCAGCGCTGCATAACGACAGTAAAAATTCATCCCGCTTCTGACACGCGAGTTCAGTCTTCTTATTATTTCTAGTCTTCTTGTCGAGCTCACAAAGATGTCAGATAGTGTTTATGTGGTTATTCTATTACAAACCTTTAGTTCCGAGATTCTAATCATATGAAATGGTGAAAGTAACAATTTGATTTTCAATTTTTTAACGATAATTTGAAAGTTGATGCCGATAGCGAAATAAAATATTTTATTACTAATATTAGTGCTTCAAAGAAAACGCGTTTAGACTCACGAAAAACGAGATGCTAAAAAAAAGAATTATAAGCTGGTTACGGAGTGAGTACTTATTAACAAAATTTTGTAACGCTTCAAAATAAATGAATGTTGTCTTTAACAGTCGATTAAATAAAATCAGTCATGATCGCAGTAGCTAATAGCTTTTACAGAAAAGCTAAATAAAAATGCTATATCAATAAAAATATGCACGTATTTATATATTATTTATTAATGTTTATTAACAATTTTTATCTAATTTTTATTTAAATTTAAAACTTTTAAAATTGCTGACACCTTTTCAGAAACTTTTTTTTATTTTTATTTTTTTCAATGTTCACATTTTTTTACATTAAAATGAATTTTTACTTAAAAAAAGTTTCGGAAAGGTGGACGACTTTATATTTTTACTGAATATTTTTAAATGTATTTTTAATTTTTATCTCACAATATTTTTTGCAGCAATTGTTTTTATCTTATTTAATTTTTCGTTTGTTTTCAGGTTTCTCTATAAATGTTTTCTCTGATTCTTTTCTATATATGTTTTAAAGATATATAATCGCTAAGTGAATTTTTTACTCTTAACTAACAAAAACACTTCTACATTTTTATCATTTCATTTCCCATTGTCAAATCATTAGTCTCTATCGCCAGTCAAAACGAAAATATTTTAAAACCCTAAATTCGAATTTAAATTCCACAAATCAAATGTTGAATTTGTTTTTTATTAAAAAAAGTATTTTCGTTTTCGACTGTCTTCTGTTTCCCTGTGTGTGCGTCCGGTTCGTATGCTTGTGTACTATCTATTATTTAAAATAAGCACGTTTATGCTCTATGTTCTTTTGTTATTATATCACAGCTTTCTGGATGACAAAATCACCGTCTGTTCAATTGTTAATTGACTTGAAAAACTCGTTACTTATATAAAAACAGCTTTTCATCAGCTTTCTGAAAACAAAACCAGTTCCTTACCGGTTATTTTTTCATCCAGAACACTGTTATCAATTTATGTGACAAATCCATGTTTTATTTGTCGCATTAGATCGTCATTTTTTAATCTCTTTAACGCTCTTTTGTTTCCGCAATATCTGTTACAAAAACAGTAATGCATTGTTTTTGTTTGTTTGTTTATGCGTAACAAATAAAGCATGGACATAGTTTTAAATGTGATTTTGACTACCATTGTTGTTCAGCTTTTGTTTTATTGAAGTCAGTGTTGCTCAGTAAAGGTATAACTGAGTAATTGAGTAATAAGATTAGTCTGTTTAGTTCCGAGATAGTATTTCATTTAATATTTTTATATCCAAAAATTAACTTAATATTTATTAATGTGAACAGCGGTCCACACCCACTAATTGGATCGTCTCGGCTTGATTGGCAGTTTTCGGATACATGAAGTCAGCCCCAGATACGGGGGGAAGGGGGGGGGGGCAAACCGGCGCACTTGCCCCAGGTGGAAGTTTCAGGGAACACCAAAATCATGATATAATATGTTTGAAAATTGATAACCAATTGTTTAAAAAAAATTATTAACGGGTTATTATTCTCCCCTCCCGGTCACAAAAAACGCCGCCCATCATATATTTTTGAGTTTTTTTAAACAATTTATCTCAAACGGTGGAAGTTTGTGCCCTGGTTCGAAAAAATTGTAGATCCGGGTCTGTATGATCGACTAAATAACCTGCTGTGCTGAGTCAAATCGATCCGATTTCTGGGGATGTGGATCTTTAGGACTTGAAAATAGCCAAGCGTGTAGTGTGACACTTTTTACATAGCGTTTTCATGGCTCTTCTGTTACAAGCCCCCAGTTCCGAGATTCTAATTCGAGAACTGGTGAAAGAATAAATGAAATTTCAATTTATTATTAATTAATAAATTGGACATATCAGTTGGTGCTAGGCCCTAATAACCAAAAAAACCGCGTCCTTAAGTATTATATTTAGAGATTTCATGATTCGAAATTATATTGAGCCGATTTAAATTAAAATTGCGCATTTGTAAATTAAAATATATTAATTTTTGGATATTATTTACTTAGGTACAGCTGAACATAAATGCTTAATAATTTTTAGTTTTTATATTTGTAAGTCTTTTTTTAATTTTGAATTCGTTTAAAATTTATAGCAAGCAGTGGAGGAGAAATACAAATTATGTGACGAAACGCTTAGTAAGTTGTTGGCATGGATCGGTCAAGTTGAAGACCGGCTTGCGTCTCAAGATATTGTTAAAGAACACGAAGAAGAGTTACGAAACCAAATTAATATTATGAAGGTAATTTTCATTATGAACTCTAAATGTGGTTACATTTTCAAACCTTAATATATCTTTCAATTGAATTGTTTGCCTCAAAATGGTGAACGATTGCGGTACTTTATCAAATCTAGGGACTTTAGTAATTCACGAATATCAGCGCTGTTTGTGTCCAAAAAATGAACTAAAGTGTGCGCTCGTTTTTGTGTGTCGTCAGTTTGCTGACGGTTTCTGATTGTTGTACAATCAAAGCTAATAAAATCTAACAAACCATTTGATCGGTGCGTTGTAATAGGGGATTCACGAAGTAATTTCAGATAAATTCGTTAAGTATCGATAAATATAATGTTACTTTACAGCAAATTAAAGAAGATTTGGATTCTCATAACCGCGCAGTCGCACAATGCGGCGATCAAGTAAGACAGTTGGTGTTGACAGGTGGCGACGTCTTGAGTAAAGACGAAGTCGCAACTTTGGAGAAGAACGGTCGGTCTTTGAAACAAAGATATGATAAAACGACTGACCGAGCAGATAAGCTATTGAAACGTCTCACTGCCGCCAGAGATGAACTAAGCAAATTTAGGTAAGCTTAAAAAGTTGTAATCTTATGCGACCAGAAAAGATCAAAACAAACAATCAAATGTAGTGTTTTTCCAATTTTCTTCTGGAAATTGTTTATTACAGTGATCTTATTTTATGGCTGCTTAGTTTTTTATTAACTTATTGTATCAGTGGATTAAAGTAAGATTTTTTTGACGTTTCAGAACTGAACTGACAGTGTTTTCAAATTGGTTGGGCAAAGCAAGGCGCACTTTAGAAGACAAAGAACGATCATTATCTGACCTTGGTAAATTAACTGCAAGTGCCGATAGCACAAAGGAATTTGTTTCCGATGTAATCGTCCATCAAGCTGACTTACGTTTTATTACAATGGCCGCAAAGAAATTCTTCGACGAATCCAAGGTAAATATTAATCGGAACTGTTATTTAATACGTAAAATTTACACTTCAATTATTTCGATATTTTTAGGATTTCTTAACGGTTCTGAACGATTTCCGAACATCCCTACCTCAACGCTTACCTCACATCGAACCTCTATCGACTCAAGATTCTCCGGTTCACAACGAAGTCTCGGTCGTCACGCAAAACTACCGCGACTTATTAGCACGCGCTAACGCCTTATCCGATCGTCTCTCCGGCGTCGGAGGTCGCCAACGCGAATATTCGGACGCCGTCGATAAAGCCAGACGCTGGTTGCGCGAAGTCGAACCTCGCTGCATGAAAGTTTTATCTGAACCGGTCGGAGCTGAGCCGAAAATAGTAGAAGAACAGTTGAATCGCGCTAAAGCATTGAATAACGAATTCGTGGCGCAAGGCCGGTTGATCGATAATGCTAAACAAGCGGTCGCTAGTTTGTTGAGATCGCTCGAAGGTCAGTTGTCACCGAACGAGATACACGCGCTAGAACAGCCCGTCGTCGAGCTAGAAGATAAGTATAGGCAGCTCGGTAATGCTTTGGCTGAGAAATGTCAAGAGCTCGATACGGCGCTCGTACAATCGCAAGGCGTGCAAGATGCTTTGGATGGACTCGTCAATTGGCTGAATCAAGCTGAAAATCAATTCAAGTAAGTCGGTTATGGCATTGCCAAACTTTACCGCTAGGGGTGCCAATTATATAATGACCTCAGTCTGCGAATAATTCATAGCTGTGTGTAAAATAAGTTTATTTCAAATAATAAAACATTGACGTTTACCAATTATACAGGTTTTGTATTTCCAAACAATTTAGAACTGAAAAAAAAATGGTTGTATACTGTAAATGCTAGGACAATAGCTTGTGAAGCCCACTTTGCTAAAGATTTTGCTACAGAAGGAGAAATTATAGATGGAAAAACGAATTATATTTATTTAAATGATGGTTATAATATTAAAACATCACAGATTTATTTTGAATTATTCCTTACTTAAATTACGCAACTTTAAAAGGAATACGTGGATTTGATTTTTACTATACTCCATAGTGAAAACCAGTTATAACTTAGGTCGTTATATACCTGCTGCCATCTATGTTACACTTGTCATGTCCATTGATATGAGTCAGATGACGCCATAAAAACCTAGAAATACCAAATGGAAAGAATAAAAATATGAATGTTTATAGCTATTTAATTTTGATTCGTTTTCCAGGGCTCTGCAAAGACCTGCATCATTAAACAAAGAGCGCTTGGACGAACAACTGCGCGAACACCGACTATTCCAATCGGAAATCGATTCACATCGTGCATCGGTCGATTCGATTACTGTGTCGGCCAGTGATTTGATTTCGAATGCTAGCAATGCACGCGTTGCTAAGAAGATCGAACAGAAATTGAATGATGTCAAATCGAGATTCGATAAATTGCTTGACAAGTCTTTGAAGCGCAGCGAATTCCTCGACGAAATTCATGGAAACCTAACTACATTCACCGTTCAAGTTACTCACTTTGAACAGTGGTATATTGAGGTAAAAAAATCATTACAAACAATTATTATTTCAAGTTTGAGAGCATTGCCAGATTTATTCTAGTGGAAGCCTATGGGCAAACATTTTATGGGGACCTATATAATACATATGTGCAAAAAAAAAATTAAATTTAATATTTTGAAAATTTCAGAATATTGAAAAAAAAAATCGAAATTTAGAAAAAAAGTTCAAAGTTTAAAAAAAATGAATTTTCGAAAAAATTCAAATTTTTGGAAAAAGTTCGAAAATTAAAAAAAAGTTGAATTTTCGAAAAAATCCAAATTTTTTAAAAAAAAGTTCAAAATAAAAAAAATGAATTTTCGAAAAAATTCAAATTTTTGGAAAAGGTTCGAAATTAAAAAAAAAACAAAATTTCGAACTTTTTTTCTAAAAAAATTATTTTTTTTTATTGGATTTTGTGGGAGCTTGTGGGCACGTGCTTAGATCCGGCATTGTTCAAGAGCAGTAGTAGACATTAACCCGATCTACATGTTAAAATTCGGTCAAATATCGAATTCATGTTACGTTCTCATTGAGGCATCTATAATAAAATTATTTTTTGTGTTCAGGTCATGGAAATTGTCGAATCGCGTGACATATCTAAACTGTCAATTGAAGATTTCAGCGCTCGCATGCAAGAGTTGGCGTTGCGTCGCGATCAAAAACGAGGTCATGTCGAAGACACAGTTCGCAACGGTAAAGCTTTAGTTGGCAAAAAGGACGTCACAGACACGGTACCCGTCCGTGATAAGATCAAGTCGGTCGAAACGCAGTGGAAAGATCTGAACGCTCTGCTCGATGAGAAACAGCGCTTATCGAAACAACGCGCCGAACAATTGAACGCTTACGAAAAATTGCGCGATCAAGTAATGGATTGGCTTTCTGCGACAGAGAATCGAGTTGCGAGATTACAACCGGTCGCTGTTGAAATTGAGACTCTTAAGCGACAGAATGAAGAACTGAAACCGATCGCTAAAGAATATAGAGATTACGGTCCGACCGTCGATAAGGTTAACGATTTGGGCAACATGTACGATTCGTTAGTGAAAGAAAGACCAGATTCTCCGAGTAGGCGCAGGAATCAAGCTTATAGTCCTACGAAACGTCCGTCAGTGGCTCAAAGTCCATGTAAGTTTTAAATAAGCAAATCTTCTTATATCTTAAAAAACTGGTCCAAAAATAAAATTTTCTTCTTTTTATAAAAGAACTTTATTTGAGCACTTTCGGATATTAATCCATCTTCAGAAAAGCTATAAATAACAAATAGTTTTAGTACATAGTTAAATTACGAAAATGCGTTTAATGCTAAATTACTTACTTGTTTTTTTTATGAACCGCAAAATCAACTTAAAATTTATTATTGAACTACATCCTGTATCTTATTTTGTGTTAACACTGCGTGTTACCATGTAAATTTTTTCTTTGATTATTTTTTTAACGAGAAAAAACTTAACTCAATTAGTTTATCAGTTGTTTTTCTCTATGAAGACGTAAATGACATACTTCTCTTAAAATAAGTGAACACTTATTTACGTGTCCTGTAAAATTGTCAGAAATTATACACAGTTTGCAGATTAAGGTGATCCCTCAGGTTGTAAAATATGCCCTCGGGAAATTACTGTTTTTATTAGCTGTGATTAAGCATTAAACTTCACAAAATTTGAATTGCTGCTTAAAAATATCTAAAAATATATTTTTTTGGCCTAAAAATTGTATCAAAAAACGTGTTGTTCGTCAATACTTCTTTACAGCAAGTCACGAGATTTCGAATTACGGGAAGGCAGAAAAAACATTTTGGCAGCTTTTCTTTATAAACTTATGTTAAAAATATTGACAAATCTGACTTGCTCTATAATTTTTTTCAAATTTAATTTTTCTGTACAAAAATTTGTGTAAAACTTACGCTAATTTTCTCGTTTTTATCTGATTTTAAAACGTTTATTTAGATCACATAAACTGTAAAAACTTGACTAAAAGTCATATAGGAAGAATTGTACACATTTCTAGTTTATTTTGTAAGAATTACCATCAAAGATTAAATCAGAATTTTCATAGAAATTAGAGATTTCCGAAACATGAGTATTGCTCGTAAGACATAGGTATGCGGATAAATAAGGGGGGGGGGCATATAGAACAGCTGATATACAGTCACCTTAATATAAATACTGCCTCTCGCCGAGAAACGGTAATTCCAGTACCGGCCATCTTGATTGAGGTTTTCCAAGGTTTCCCTCAATTAATTCCAGAAAAATATCAAGATGGTTCCTTATTTGAAGCCATGGCCGATGACCTATCAATCTCCTAGTTCAAAAATTACCTACCTTATCCTAATTTTCTATAATTTCTTCATTCGCCAATTGCTATTATATGAATTGAAGTTTTAAAAAATGTGGAAAATAACGGGAAGTGGTAATTGGAAAATAGTAATGGTGCGAATGGCGTCTGTTATAACATAAAGTCAATAAACGGACGTTAAACGCATATTATTATTATTGTTTCATTGTGTGATAAATACTGTTGTCATAAAATGGTTGTCTAAAATTGTGTTTTTCTTTTTTTACAATTTTAGTGCGTCGTACATCACAAGACAACAGGTCACCATCTCCAACTAAAACTTATCAAATGCAGAGTCCTGTTTCACCGGGAGGTTCGAGTGGTTTCAGCAGCCGCCGTTCATCGCAAGACGGTTTCCATTTGGAAGAACCGTCTCTCGTTCAACAACAACTATCCGAAATTAATAATCGATACAGTTTACTCGGTGTGAGGATCAACGATCGTCAGAGCGAACTGGACGCTACTCGTGATGAGCTTCGAAAACATCTCGACTCGTTGCGTACTCTCGGTCAATTCCTCGATAAAATTCAACGCCAGTTACCTAAAGAATCTGTTCCGAACACAAAAGAAGAAGCTGACAAATTGAATCGTCAATTCAAATCGATCCAAGAAGAAATGTATGAGAAACAGTCGTTACTGGATTCGACGAAAACTCAGATTAAGGATTTGTTGCGCAGAAAACCAGGCGCGCTGGGATCCGATAATTTGAACGATGAACTCGAAGACATAGCTTCGCGTTGGAAGTCTTTGAACGATAAGTGCAAAGATCGTATAAGGTTCATGGAAGATATGAAAGACTTTTTGGATACCCACGACGCATTGAATTCGTGGCTGTTGGCCAAAGATCGTATGATGACCGTGTTGGGACCGATTTCATCCGATTCTAGAATGGTACAGAGTCAAGTTCAACAAGTGCAGGTCTTACGAGAGGAGTTCCGATCACAACAACCGCAGTTGCAACATTTCATTGAAATCGGAGATGGAATTTTGTTGAGATTGACACCGACGAGTCCGGACGGCCAGAAAGTTGCAAATAAGCTGACGACTATTCAACAGAAGTGGTCCGATTTGCTGTCTAAATTAGAAGAAAGGGCTGAATCTTTGGGAGCAGCTGCCGATACATCGAGGGAGTTCGACGCTGGATTGAATCGTTTACGAGACGCTCTTCAAGCGATTAGCGATAACCTCGATGACTTACCGTTGGATAAAGATCCAGAAGAACAACTCCGAAAGATCGAGGTAAAATATTTTGAAGCTTTAAAATTGATTTTTAGTTTTTAACTTCCCAGTATATTGGGGCGTTATTGTAATGAGTCTGAAAATCTAAATGAAAATTTTTATATTTCAAGGTCATTAAACTATTTTTGTTCTGTTTAGAATTTGGAAAGACAGCTGGAAGGCCAGAGACCATTGCTTGCTGATGCAGAAGCAGCTGGCGCTCAACTTTGCGAAGTTTTGAGCGATCCTGCTTCGAGAGCCGAAATTCAAGCTAAACTTCAAGCGGTCGGTCGTCAATATAACGCTATACAAAAGAAGCTCGATCATCGCAAAGCTGAAATCGAAGGATCATTGAGAGACGGCCGTCAATTCGAAGCGTCCTGCGCAAAGACACTGGGCTGGTTATCCGACGAGCTCGGTGCTTTAAGCGAACGCTTATTAATTTCTGCTGACAGCGAAGTCCTCCAACAACAGGTCGATCACCACGAACCCGTATATCGCGACGTCATTTCCCGTGAACATGAAGTCATTATGTTACTCAACAAAGGCCGGGACATACTTGCTCGAGCTAACAAGTCGATCGACAATCGATCGCTGCAAAGAGATATCGACAAAATCCAACAAAACTGGGACAAGCTCCGAAAGGAAACTGTAGACAGACATACAAGGCTACAAACGTGTCTTGAACATTGCCGTAAATATTATCGTGCTCAAGAATCGTTCTTGCCGTGGTTGAGACAGGCCGAAGATAAATTAGATACGCTCAGGCCTAACTCGTTCAAACGTAAACATATGGAGCAGAGACTTAAAGAACTGCAAGCGTTCCGTAACGATATATGGAAACGTAGCGGTGAATACGAAAACAATAAGATGCTCGGAGAAACGTTTGTGTCGGCGTGCGATATCGATAAGGACGTTGTTAAGAACGAGCTTGCGAACATGAAACAACGATGGGATAAATTGAATAACGGTAATTATATAAGTTAATGTCAAATACAGTTCAATCGCGATAATATAAATATGCACTCTTATGAACGACTCAGGAATATGAACATAATTTTTGTAGAGAATTTAACGCTCTACAAAAAAGGTATTTTTCGATAACTTTACTGGTTCAAAAGTTTTTCGAGATTAAAGTGTAAACTTTATCCTCGGAAAATTTTTGAACCAGTAAATTTAGTGAAAAATCACAAGATACTTTTTTTATAGAGCGTTAAATTCTCTACAAAAATATGTATGTCTCATTTTTGTAGATTCATTTATGTCCAAGTTTTAAAATTTGGAAGAACAAAAGGAGTTTTCCACATGTTATTTTCCATAAGAAACTTTGGTTGGAATGCGGACTATCTTAGAGTTAATATTAAGAGGTCAAATTTTTAGAGAATTTTTTTATCAATTTGGAAACGTTTGACCCCCTGGGAACATAGAAATTCGACAATACTCCTGTTAAGGACCACCCTAATGTACATGTTTCTTGCAAACCTCGATAATATAAACATACCGCTAGTATGAACTCCTCAGGATTTTTTGTGTTCATGTTACCGACATTGTACTGTATTGAGATTTGTCGCAAAACATCAGAATAAAAAGCCTGTTATTCTTATTATTATTAGTGGTTCTTATTATTATTAGTGACCAGTGACGAGTCAGGCCAATCAACATAAAAAGAAATTATTTAAATTTCATTTTTTTTTCAGATTTGCTCGAACGTACCCAAGCATTAGAAGACACATCACGACGCCTTGGTGACTTCAACGAAAACTTACGCGATCTACAACATAACGTGCAACGTTGCGAGGATCGTCTCGCTTCGCATGATGCCCTTGGAGGCGCCTCCAAAGATCCGAAATTGTTGGAGCGCATCAAGAATTTGCGTGATGAAACCGCGGCTCTCAAGAAGCCGTTGCAGGCGGTACGACAGCTCGCTAACGACCTTGTCAACGAGGCTAGCGGACATGGCATTGATGCAGCGCATCTTCAAGACGACGTTGAGAATCTCAATGACAGAATTGATGATTTACAAGCTAAACTCGATGACAGGTGTAGCGAATTGCAGTCGGCTGCTACTGCTGTCACACAATTTAATGTGAGTAGATTTCAAGATTATTAAAATAATAGAAGGTTGGGCTTAAAGAGGCTATAAACATAGTCATGTCTGTGATTGGTTGAGTCAATTGCTTACGTCACCGATGCCCATGGCTTAGTTATTCAAGTATGTTTGGAAAAAAACTCCTCAAGCCTACTTCACCCGCCCTCTCTCGCGTGTCACCTTGACACACCTTCAACAATGCTAACGCGCAACCTTAGTTTCTAGTAACCTTGAGTAGATTTAATAAGCGTTACCTAAGACAAAAATTAGCTCTTGCATGATGTGAGTTTACTGTTGTTACAATTTACTTTATTATCAGAAAGATTAACTGTTGAGGTATGACACCGTAGAGTAACTGATAACTTATTTTGCCGCGAAAGTGGAGAAATTCGGATTTAAGTTCCGACGGTGATAGTTTGAAAATATTTTTTTCTAATATAGCATTGCAACAATGGGTGTTTCTTAACAATTATAGCAAACTATAGTTGTTCTACTGTTTATTAAGTTAGTCTTAATACAAACTATATCGTCGTGAACAATTTACTACTACTAATAATAATAATAAAGAAATGAGCTGTCGTGGTATGTCTGGCAGATGTGAAGCATAGCACAGATATTCGCAAGTAAAGTAGCGAGTGTAGTAGAGAGGGAAGCGCTCAGTATAGGTATTGAGACGCGTAGTTGGAAATAGTCAACGCGACGCGACGCTGGCCGAATGGGACGTCACAACATGCATTCCAAAAGTTTTCACTCCCATTCAAGCGTGCTATTAGATGTTTCACATCAAAAATTCATGTCTAACTTGTTGCACCGAAGCTAGATGTCAAAATTCTACTAAAACAATCGTGAAAAGAACGATAACAACTTTAAAGTGAAGATAATTTACTTCAGAAATTTTTTTCATTGTTCAAGTTCGAATACCTTAAATAAATAACAAAACACGTGTAATTTTGCTTATCTTTTGTTATCAATAATTTAATTGAAACACAGATAACTTTATTATTATGTGACAACTGTAAAACATATTTGTTTTATTTGAAATGCTTTTGTTTCTGTTCGATTGTTAATAACTGTTTTCTTTTTTTTGAATTCCAGGATCAAGTGAAAGGTCTTACTCACGATCTGTCAGATTTGGAACAAGAACTGGATGCTATGAAACCACCGGGTCGTGACGTCAAAACAGTTAAATCACAAATCGATGACGTATCGAAATTATTACACAAAATTGCAAAAGCTTCTGATAGTGTCAACGATGCAATCAGAGCAGGAGAATTGCTCGTCGATTCAGGTTTTGCTCCAGACACGGCTCAGACAAGACAGCAAGTTGATACACTGAATAGACAATTGGGACGTCTCGATGACAGAGCAAAATCAAGAGAACGTGACCTTGAAACGACATTACAAAAACTGCAAGTGTTCTACGAAGCGTATGGTGGAGTACTAGAAGACATTCAGGATGCTAGCGATCAGCTCAAGAAACTCAAACCTATCGGTTCGGAAGTAGATAGCATTCGAGCTCAACAGGACGACTTCAAAATATTCAGGACTCATACCGTCGAACCTTTGAATCTAAACGTTCACGAATGTAATAAATTAGGACAGAATTTGATCCAGTCGGCAGTAGCCGGAGTAAATACGGCAGCTCTCGAGAAAGATTTGGAAAAGATGAATGAAAAATGGAACGATCTTAAAGAAAGGATGAATGAAAGAGAACGTAAACTAGACGTAGGACTTTTACAGTCCGGTAAATTCCAAGAAGCTTTAGACGGTCTCGCTAAATGGTTAACCGATACGGAAGAAATGGTCGCTAATCAAAAACCACCGTCGGCCGATTATAAAGTCGTTAAAGCTCAGTTACAAGAACAGAAATTCCTCAAGAAAATGTTACTCGATCGTCAGAATTCGATGTCGTCACTGTTTACTATGGGTAACGAAATAGCTGCGGGTGCCGATCCGGCCGAACGTAAAGCCATCGAACGTCAACTTAAAGAACTGATGGGTCGCTTCGACAAATTAACCGAAGGCGCACAACAACGCACTCTTGACCTTGAACAAGCGATGCACGTTGCTAAGAAATTCCAAGATAAACTTATACCGTTACGAGAATGGCTCGATAAAACTGAGAAAACTGTCAAAGATATGGAATTGGTACCGACCGACGAAGAGAAAATCCAACAACGCATTCGCGAACATGAAAAAGTGCACGATGACATTTTATGTAAGAGACCCGATTTTAGTGAATTGGCTGAAATCGCTTCGAATTTGATGTCGCTTGTCGGCGACGACGAAGCTGCAGGGTTAGCGGATAA
The DNA here is from genome assembly GCA_034508555.1 of Venustoraphidia nigricollis. Lineage (NCBI taxonomy): Eukaryota > Metazoa > Arthropoda > Insecta > Raphidioptera > Raphidiidae > Venustoraphidia > Venustoraphidia nigricollis. The sequence goes on along the minus strand of JAVRKA010001129.1, from coordinate 4,550 downwards.
ATTACAAGACGTAACCGATAGATATACGACATTGGTCGACGCTTCTGAAAATGTCGGACAACTTTTAACATCTTCGAGACAAGGCTTGCGCCATCTCGTGTTGACGTATCAAGATTTAGTCGGATGGATGGACGCGATGGAGGATCGGTTAGCCCGTTACCGAGTCTTGGCCGTACATACCGATAAATTATTAGAACAAATGAACGATTTGGTCGATCTCACTGAAGAAATTTCAACTCGCCAAACAGCTGTTGACGGGACTGTAGATTCCGGACTTGAATTAATGAAACATATTTCGTCAGACGAAGCACTGCAGCTCAAAGATAAACTAGACTCGCTCCAACGCAGATACAACGACTTGACTTCGAGAGGTGCCGATTTACATAAACACGCTCAAGAAGCTCTGCCTTTAGTCGAGCAGTTCCACAACAGTCATAACCGGTTAGTCGAATGGATGTTGGGTGCCGAATCGACCTTGAAATCTGGCGACCCGCACGAAGATGACATCGCGAGGTTAGAGCTCGATATACAAGAATTGCGACCAGTTCTCGACACTATCAACCTCGTAGGTCCTCAGTTGTGTCAAATCTCTCCCGGAGAAGGCGCAGCTACTATCGAAGGGCTCGTTACGCGCGACAATCGTCGTTTTGATGCTATAGTCGAACAGGTGCAACGTAAAGCAGAACGTATACACTTGAGCAAACAACGCTCTCTCGAAGTTATTGGTGATATCGATGAACTTCTCGAATGGTTCCATGAAGTAGATACCCAATTACGGGATACCGAACCTCCGAGCGCAGAACCCGACATGATCCGTTTACAGTTAAAAGAACATCGGGCTTTGAACGATGACATATCGTCACAAAAAGGACGAGTAAGAGACGTTTTATCGACCGCGAAGAAAGTGTTGAGAGAATCTTCTCCGAATGAAGATACGGGAATAATACGTGAAAAAATGGAAGATTTACGCGAAACGATGGATACAGTGTCATCGCTGAGTTCGGATCGATTGGGTATTTTAGAACAAGCGTTGCCGCTAGCCGAACATTTTAGGGATACGCACCATGGCTTATCGGCTTGGTTAGACGATATGGAACAACAAGTGAGCATGTTAACAATGCCAGCGCTACGACCCGATTTGATCGCGCAACAACAAGATCGTAACGAAATGTTCTTACAATCGATCAATGAACACAAACCGCTCGTCGAGAAATTGAACAAAACGGGCGAAGCACTTATACGATTATGTAACGAAGACGATGGATCTAAAGTACAAGAACTCCTCGATAACGACAATGCTCGATATGCTGCGCTTCGAAATGAACTCAGAGAGAGACAACAAGCACTCGAAGAAGCACTGCAAGAATCGAGTCAATTCAGCGATAAACTCGAAGGTATGCTCCGAGCGTTGTCGAACACGGCCGATCAAGTCAACTCCCAAGATCCGGTTTCCGCGCATCCTCCGAGAATCCGTGACCAGATGGATGAAAATAAGGCCCTCGCCGGTGATTTGAACAAACGCGAAGAAGCGTACGCTGCCGTTAAACGCGCTGCCGACGACGTCATCAACAAAGCTAACCGATCCGATCCGGCTATAAAAGACATCAAACGTAAACTGGAGAAATTGAATACTTTGTGGAACGATGTCCAGAAAGCTACGTCCGATCGAAGTAAAACACTCGATGAAGCATTGGAGGCCGCTAAACAATTCTGGAATGAATTGCACGCGGTTATGGCAATGTTGCGAGACTTGCAAGATTCGTTGTCGAGTCAAGAACCGCCGGCAGTCGAGCCTGCTGCGATCCAACAGCAACAAGTCGCGTTGCAAGAGATTAGAAATGAAATGGATCAAACTAAACCAGAAGTAGAACAAGTCAGAACGTCTGGAAAGCGATTGATGAAGTTGTGCGGTGAACCGGACAAACCCGAAGTCAAGAAACACATTGAAGATTTAGATTCGGCTTGGGATAATATTACGGCTCTGTATGCTAAGAGGGAAGAGAATTTGATTGACGCCATGGAGAAAGCAATGGAATTCCATGAAACCCTGCAGGTAAGCTGTGACTTAAGAACACATTTTTTCCCCTTAAGATGACTGTTCCTCAGATTGTAAAATATACTTTCGGAAAATTTCGAACTCTGGTCGCAAAATTCATTATATTAGAGTTTTTATTTGTTAAGCATTACACTTCACAAAATTTGGCTTGCTGCTTAAAAAAATTAAAAAATGTATTTTTGCGACCCAAAGATTGTCGAATTACGGGAAGTCAAATGAACATCATGAAGTTCTTTCTTTACCAACTTATGTTAAAAATACTGACAAATTTGGCTTGCTCAAGAATTTTTTTCGAATTTAATGTTTTCTGTGCAAAAATTCGTGTAGCGTTAATTTTCTCATATTAGGAAATATACATATGTTATAGTTTCGTACTCGACTAAATTCGTAAACATTATAATAGCTATCGTCTGCTATAGAGTAGAGTAATTGATAACTTATTCCGCCGCGAAAGTGGAAAGATTCGAGTTTAAGTCCCGACGGTGACATGTTTGAAAAATAATTTTTTCTAATATAGCATTGCAACAATGGATGTCTCTTAACAATTATAGCAGATGATAGCTATTATAATGTTTATGTTAATTTTCTCGTTTTTATCTGATTATAAATCGCTTATTTAGATCAAATGAACTGTAAAAACTTAACTAAAGGTCATATGGGAAGAGTGATACATATTTCTAGTTTATTTTGTAAGCATTAACATCAGAGACCGAATAAGATTATTCATAGAAATTAGAGATTAATTAATTACCTATGCAGATGGAAAAAAGGGCATATTGAATAGCTGGTAAACAGTGACCTTAAATTGATACAAGGCCTAGGCAACCCTATCAATTGGTGGTATTGAACAGTTTAAACTAAATTGACGTTTTTCTTTTCAGAATTTGCTTGAATTCCTCAGCGATGCTGAAGACAGATTTTCTAGAATGGGACCACTTGGTTCCGATATCGATGCTGTTAAGAAACAAATCAATCAACTTAAAGATTTCAAGGCCGATGTCGATCCTCATATGGTAAAAGTGGAAGCTCTGAACAGGTCAGTTCATTATTTTGTACGGAAATTTATTAAAAAAAATATGGGTTTTACTTGTTTATTCAATTTTGTAAATATCACAAAGCTATAAAAAATGCATCTTTCGGCGGACACTTTGTACAGGAATTAAGAAAAGATTGATTTTTCAAAGAAATCATAACGATTTTTTTCATTTGAAGACTTATATAAATCATTTTCGGGAACACGAGGAGATCAGAATAGGTTTAAGTATAATACTCTGTAAAAATATTCGATTATCAAAATCAATCTTTTTGAAATTCAATAAAGAAATTTTTTTAATCATGTTTTAATACATTGCTGTATATGCTTATGCAGATCATTACGAAAAAATAAAGATTTCTTTAAACAGTTAAATAATAATATCGCAATTTCAAAATGTTGAGCAAGTCGTTTCATTTTGTTTTCAATTTTTTCAATAAATTCAAAATATTGATTGTTTTGAAATAAACTTTATTGCGAAATATTCCACAAATTTTGTAATTAATTTTTTTTATCAACCTTTGTGTTTTAATAAATAAGTACATGTTTTTTTTCTTTTTTTCTACGGTTTGTGTGGTTTGTCCTTGGATTTTCACTATAAAACAACTACAGAAGTCTAAAAAGGCAAGATAGTATTTTTAGATTGTTTTTTCGTTTTTTTTTTTAGTAGAATTTAGAGTGTGTTCTCATGCAATTTCTAGTTAAAATGAATGTCGTATCGCAGTTTTACGTTTCATGCTTGTTTTTGTGCTCTAAACAAACGAACATCGTTTTGTATTTGTTGATTATTGCATGCTTGTAATTTCGTATTTTCCTCTGTTGTTAATTGCCATTTGTCTATTTGAAAAATGTTACTTTTACACTTTAGTTTCTCCTTTAAGTAAAACTAAAGACTCGTTCTCATTAGTCAAGCTACAAGTCGCTTGAATTCAAGTAACTTGATTTTAAGTTCATGTTCATATTATAACAACTCCATTGAAGCAAGTTTTTAAATGGCGTCAAATGATTTGGTGCGTGCTTCAATGTTTTATAGCATATCATACTTTTCGTAAACCTCAAGAAATTTACAAATATTTTTATTGCTCCACTTGCTCGTTTTATCAGAATGCAAAATAACAGCATATAACCTCACTTTTCACACTTTTAAGCCAAACGTCACAACTAACGGTTTTTAAATAGCCCGAAAAGTAGTTCACACTTGGCAATTTCTTCAAGGCAAGTCAAAAGTTGAAACTCGAAAGAATGTTTCAAGTCAAGTAAATTATGTGTTCATATTGGTTAAATACTTGAATTCAAGCGATTTGAAGTCAAGTAACTTGACTAATGAGAACTAGCCTTTAATGATTTTTTCTTCCACAGTTTTGATTTTAAGTTTTAAAAATGACCAAAGCAAGTATTTCTTGAAGGCACTATAGCATTTATGATTCGGCTTTGGGCTTTGTTTGATAATTTGCCTTACAT
>JAVRKA010001128.1:0-25450 GCA_034508555.1 Venustoraphidia nigricollis | reverse complement strand
TGTCGATAGGCATTTCAGATATAGGTGCCGATAGGCATTTCAGATATAGTTGCCGATTGGCATTTTAAAAATAGGTGCCGATAGGCATTTCAGATATAGAAGCCGATAGGCATTTCAAATATAGGTGCCGATAGGCATTCCAGATATGGTTGCCGATAGGCATTTCAAATATAGGTGCTGATAGGCATTTCAGATGTAGTTTCCGATAGGCATTTCAAAAATAGGTGTCGATAGGCATTTCAGATATAGGTGTCGATAGGCATTTCAGATATAGGTGTCGATAGGCATTTCAGATATAGGTGTCGATAGGCATTTCAGATATAGGTGTCGATAGGCATTTCAGATATAGGTGTCGATAGGCATTTCAGATATAGGTGTCGATAGGCATTTCAGATATAGGTGTCGATAGGCATTTCAGATATAGGTGCCGATAGGCATTTCAGATATAGTTGCCGATTGGCATTTTAAAAATAGGTGCCGATAGGCATTTCAGATATAGTTGCCGATTGGCATTTTAAAAATAGGTGCCGATAGGCATTTCAGATATAGAAGCCGATAGGCATTTCAAATATAGGTGCCGATAGGCATTCCAGATATGGTTGCCGATAGGCATTTCAAATATAGGTGCTGATAGGCATTTCAGATGTAGTTTCCGATAGGCATTTCAAAAATAGGTGTCGATAGGCATTTCAGATATAGGTGTCGATAGGCATTTCAGATATAGGTGTCGATAGGCATTTCAGATATAGGTGTCGATAGGCATTTCAGATATAGGTGTCGATAGGCATTTCAGATATAGGTGCCGATAGGCATTTCAGATATAGTTGCCGATTGGCATTTTAAAAATAGGTGCCGATAGGCATTTCAGATATAGAAGCCGATAGGCATTTCAAATATAGGCGCTGATAGGCATTTCAGATGTAGTTTCCGATAGGCATTTCAAAAATAGGTGTCGATAGGCATTTCAGATATAGGTGTCGATAGGCATTTCAGATATAGGTGCTGATAGGCATTTCAGATGTAGTTTCCGATAGGCATTTCAAAAATAGGTGTCGATAGGCATTTCAGATATAGGTGTCGATAGGCATTTCAGATATAGGTGTCGATAGGCATTTCAGATATAGGTGTCGATAGGCATTTCAGATATAGGTGTCGATAGGCATTTCAGATATAGGTGTCGATAGGCATTTCAGATATAGGTGTCGATAGGCATTTCAGATATAGGTGTCGATAGGCATTTCAGATATAGGTGTCGATAGGCATTTCAGATATAGGTGTCGATAGGCATTTCAGATATAGGTGTCGATAGGCATTTCAGATATAGGTGTCGATAGGCATTTCAGATATAGGTGTCGATAGGCATTTCAGATATATGTGCCGATAGGCATTTCAGATATAGTTGCCGATTGGCATTTTAAAAATAGGTGCCGATAGGCATTTCAGATATAGAAGCCGATAGGCATTTCAAATATAGGTGCCGATAGGCATTCCAGATATGGTTGCCGATAGGCATTTCAAATATAGGTGCTGATAGGCATTTCAGATGTAGTTTCCGATAGGCATTTCAAAAATAGGTGTCGATAGGCATTTCAGATATAGGTGTCGATAGGCATTTCAGATATAGGTGTCGATAGGCATTTCAGATATAGGTGTCGATAGGCATTTCAGATATAGGTGTCGATAGGCATTTCAGATATAGGTGTCGATAGGCATTTCAGATATAGGTGTCGATAGGCATTTTAGATATAGGTGTCGATAGGCATTTCAGATATAGGTGCCGATAGGCATTTCAGATATAGTTGCCGATTGGCATTTTAAAAATTGGTGCCGATAGGCATTTCAGATATAGAAGCCGATAGGCATTTCAAATATAGGTGCCGATAGGCATTCCAGATATGGTTGCCGATAGGCATTTCAAATATAGGTGCTGATAGGCATTTCAGATGTAGTTTCCGATAGGCATTTCAAAAATAGGTGTCGATAGGCATTTCAGATATAGGTGTCGATAGGCATTTCAGATATAGGTGTCTAAAGGCATTTCAGATATAGGTGTCGATAGGCATTTCAGATATAGGTGTCGATAGGCATTTCAGATATAGGTGTCGATAGGCATTTCAGATATAGGTGTCGATAGGCATTTCAGATATAGGTGTCGATAGGCATTTCAGATATAGGTGCCGATAGGCATTTTAGATATAGTTGCCAATTGGCATTTTAAAAATAGGTGCCGATAGGCATTTCAGATATAGAAGCCGATAGGCATTTCAAATATAGGTGCCGATAGGCATTCCAGATATGGTTGCCGATAGGCATTTCAAATATAGGTGCTGATAGGCATTTCAGATGTAGTTTCCGATAGGCATTTCAAAAATAGGTGTCGATAGGCATTTCAGATATAGGTGTCGATAGGCATTTCAGATATAGGTGTCGATAGGCATTTCAGATATAGGTGACGATAGGCATTTCAGATATAGGTGTCGATAGGCATTTCAGATATAGGTGTCGATAGGCATTTCAGATATAGGTGTCGATAGGCATTTCAGATATAGGTGTCGATAGGCATTTCAGATATAGGTGTCGATAGGCATTTCAGATAAAGGTGCCGATAGGCATTTCAGATATAGTTACCGATTGGCATTTTAAAAATAGGTGCCGATAGGCATTTCAGATATAGAAGCCGATAGGCATTTCAAATATAGGTGCCGATAGGCATTCCAGATATGGTTGCCGATAGGCATTTCAAATATAGGCGCTGATAGGCATTTCAGATGTAGTTTCCGATAGGCATTTCAAAAATAGGTGTCGATAGGCATTTCAGATATAGGTGTCGATAGGCATTTCAGATATAGGTGTCGATAGGCATTTAAGATATAGGTGTCGATAGGCATTTCAGATATAGGTGTCGATAGGCACTTCAGATATAGGTGTCGATAGGCATTTCAGATATAGGTGTCGATAGGCATTTCAGATATAGGTGTCGATAGGCATTTCAGATATAGGTGCCGATAGGCATTTCAGATATAGTTGCCGATTGGCATTTTAAAAATAGGTGCCGATAGGCATTTCAGATATAGAAGCCGATAGGCATTTCAAATATAGGTGCCGATAGGCATTCCAGATATGTTTGCCGATAGGCATTTCAAATATAGGTGCTGATAGGCATTTCAGATGTAGTTTCCGATAGGCATTTCAAAAATAGGTGTCGATAGGCATTTCAGATATAGGTGTCGATAGGCATTTCAGATATAGGTGTCGATAGGCATTTCAGATATAGGTGTCGATAGGCATTTCAGATATAGGTGTCGATAGGCATTTCAGATATAGGTGTCGATAGGCATTTCAGATATAGGTGTCGATAGGCTTTTCAGATATAGGTGTCGATAGGCATTTCAGATATAGGTGCCGATAGGCATTTCAGATATAGTTGCCGATTGGCATTTTAAAAATAGGTGCCGATAGGCATTTCAGATATAGAAGCCGATAGGCATTTCAAATATAGGTGCCGATAAGCATTCCAGATATGGTTGCCGATAGGCATTTCAAATATAGGTGCTGATAGGCATTTCAGATGTAGTTTCCGATAGGCATTTAAAAAATAGGTGTCGATAGGCATTTCAGATATAGGTGTCGATAGGCATTTCAGATATAGGTGTCGATAGGCATTTCAGATATAGGTGTCGATAGGCATTTCAGATATAGGTGTCGATAGGCATTTCAGATATAGGTGTCGATAGGCATTTCAGATATAGGTGTCGATAGGCATTTCAGATATAGGTGTCGATAGGCATTTCAGATATAGGTGTCGATAGGCATTTCAGATATAGGTGCCGATAGGCATTTCAGATATAGTTGCCGATTGGCAATTTAAAAATAGGTGCCGATAGGCATTTCAGATATAGAAGCCGATAGGCATTTCAAATATAGGTGCCGATAGGCATTGCAGATATGGTTGCCGATAGGCATTTCAAATATAGGTGCTGATAGGCATTTCAGATGTAGTTTCCGATAGGCATTTCAAACATAGGTGTCGATAGGCATTTCAGATATAGGTGTCGATAGGCATTTCAGATATAGGTGTCGATAGGCATTTCAGATATAGGTGTCGATAGGCATTTCAGATATAGGTGTCGATAGGCATTTCAGATATAGGTGTCGATAGGCATTTCAGATATAGGTGTCGATAGGCATTTCAGATATAGGTGTCGATAGGCATTTCAGATATAGGTGCCGATAGGCATTTCAGATATAGTTGCCGATTGGCATTTTAAAAATAGGTGCCGATAGGCATTTCAGATATAGAAGCCGATAGGCACTTCAAATATAGGTGCCGATAGGCATTCCAGATATCGTTGCCGATAGGCATTTAAATTATAGGTGCTGATAGGCATTTCAGATGTAGTTTCCGATAGGCATTTCAAAAATAGGTGTCGATAGGCATTTCAGATATAGGTGTCGATAGGCATTTCAGATATAGGTGTCGATAGGCATTTCAGATATAGGTGTCGATAGGCTTTTCAGATATAGGTGTCGATAGGCATTTCAGATATAGGTGTCGATAGGCATTTCAGATATAGGTGTCGATAGGCATTTCAGATATAGGTGCCGATAGGCATTTCAGATATAGTTGCTGATTGGCATTTTAAAAATAGGTGCCGATAGGCATTTCAGATATAGAAGCCGATAGGCATTTCAAATATAGGTGCCGATAGGCATTCCAGATATGGTTGCCGATAGGCATTTCAAATATAGGTGCTGATAGGCATTTCAGATGTAGTTTCCGATAGGCATTTCAAAAATAGGTGTCGATAGGCATTTCAGATATAGGTGTCGATAGGCATTTCAGATATAGGTGTCGATAGGCATTTCAGATATAGGTGTCGACAGGCATTTCAGATATAGGTGTCGATAGGCATTTCAGATATAGGTGTCGATAGGCATTTCAGATATAGGTGTCGATAGGCATTTCAGATATAGGTGTCGATAGGCATTTCAGATATAGGTGCCGATAGGCATTTCAGATATAGTTGCCGATTGGCATTTTAAAAATAGGTGCCGATAGGCATTTCAGATATAGAAGCCGATAGGCATTTCAAATATAGGTGCCGATAGGCATTCCAGATATGGTTGCTGATAGGCATTTCAAATATAGTTGCTGATAGGATTTCAGATGTAGTTTCCGATAGGCATTTCAAAAATAGGTGTCGATAGGCATTTCAGATATAGGTGTCGATAGGCATTTCAGATATAGGTGTCGATAGGCATTTCAGATATAGGTGTCGATAGGCATTTCAGATATAGGTGTCGATAGGCATTTCAGATATAGGTGTCGATAGGCATTTCAGATATAGGTGCCGATAGGCATTTCAGATATTGTTGCCGATTGGCATTTTAAAAATAGGTGCCGATAGGCATTTCAGATATAGTAGCCGATAGGCATTTCAAATATAGGTGCCGATAGGCATTCCATATATGGTTGCCGATAGGCATTTCAAATATAGGTGCTGATAGGCATTTCAGATATGGTTGCCGATTGGCATTTCAAATATTGGTGCTGATAGGCATTTCAGATGTAGTTTCCGATAGGCATTTCAAAAATAGGTGCCTATAGGCATTTCAGATATAGGTGCCGATAGGCATTACAGATATAGTCACCAATTGGCATTTTAAAAATAGGTGCCAATAGTCATTTCAGATATAGAAGCCGATAGGCATTTCAAATATAGGTGCCGATAGGCATTCCAGATATGGTTGCCGATAGGCATTTCAAATATAGGTGCTGATAGGCATTTCAGATGTAGTTTCCGATAGGCATTTCAAAAATAGGTGTCGATAGGCATTTCAGACATTGGTGTCGATAGGCATTTCAGATATAGGTGTCGATAGGCATTTCAGATATAGGTGTCGATAGGCATTTCAGATATAGGTGTCGATAGGCATTTCAGATATAGGTGTCGATAGTCATTTCAGATATAGGTGTCGATAGGCATTTCAGATATAGGTGTCGATAGGCATTTCAGATATAGGTGTCGATAGGCATTTCAGATATAGGTGCCGATAGGCATTTCAGATATAGGTGTCGATAGGCATTTCAGATATAGGTGCCGATAGGCATTTCAGATATAGTTGCCGATTGGCATTTCAAAAATAGGTGCCGATAGGCATATCAGATATAGAAGCCGATAGGTATTTCAAATATAGGTGTCGATAGGCATTTCAGATATGGTTGCCGATTGGCATTTCAAATATTGGTGCTGATAGGCATTTCAGATGTAGTTTCCGATAGGCATTTCAAAAATAGGTGCCGATAGGCATTTCAGATATAGGTGCCGATACGCATTACAGATATAGTCACCAATTGGCATTTTAAAAATAGGTGCCAATAGTCATTTCAGATATAGAAGCCGATAGGCATTTCAAATATAGGTGCCGATAGGCATTCCAGATATGGTTGCCGATAGGCATTTCAAATATAGGTGCTGATAGGCATTTCAGATGTAGTTTCCGATAGGCATTTCAAAAATAGGTGCCGATAGGCATTTCAGATATAGAAGCCGATAGGCATTTCAAATATAGGTGCTGATAGGCATTCCAGATATAGAAGCCGATAGGCATTTCAAATATAGGTGCTGATAGGCATTCCAGATATGGTTGCTGATAGGCATTTCAAAAATAGGTGTCGATAGGCATTTCAGATATAGGTGTCGATAGGCATTTAAGATATAGGTGTCGATAGGCATTTCAGATATAGGTGTCGATAGGCATTTCAGATATAGGTGTCGATAGGCATTTCAGATATAGGTGCCAATAGGCATTTCAGATATAGTTGCCGATTGGCATTTTAAAAATAGGTGCCGATAGGCATTTCAGATATAGAAGCCGATAGGCATTTCAAATATAGGTGCCGATAGGCATTCCAGATATGGTTGCTGATAGGCATTTCAAATATAGGTGCTGATAGGATTTCAGATGTAGTTTCCGATAGGCATTTCAGATATAGGTGTCGATAGGCATTTCAGATATAGGTGTCGATAGGCATTTCAGATATAGGTGTCGATAGGCATTTCAGATATAGGTGTCGATAGGCATTTCAGATATAGGTGTCGATAGGCATTTCAGATATAGGTGCCGATAGGCATTTCAGATATAGTTGCCGATTGGCATTTTAAAAATAGGTGCCGATAGGCATTTCAGATATAGAAGCCGATAGGCACTTCAAATATAGGTGCCGATAGGCATTCCAGATATCGTTGCCGATAGGCATTTAAATTATAGGTGCTGATAGGCATTTCAGATGTAGTTTCCGATAGGCATTTCAAAAATAGGTGTCGATAGGCATTTCAGATATAGGTGTCGATAGGCATTTCAGATATAGGTGTCGATAGGCATTTCAGATATAGGTGTCGATAGGCTTTTCAGATATAGGTGTCGATAGGCATTTCAGATATAGGTGTCGATAGGCATTTCAGATATAGGTGTCGATAGGCATTTCAGATATAGGTGCCGATAGGCATTTCAGATATAGTTGCTGATTGGCATTTTAAAAATAGGTGCCGATAGGCATTTCAGATATAGAAGCCGATAGGCATTTCAAATATAGGTGCCGATAGGCATTCCAGATATGGTTGCCGATAGGCATTTCAAATATAGGTGCTGATAGGCATTTCAGATGTAGTTTCCGATAGGCATTTCAAAAATAGGTGTCGATAGGCATTTCAGATATAGGTGTCGATAGGCATTTCAGATATAGGTGTCGATAGGCATTTCAGATATAGGTGTCGATAGGCATTTCAGATATAGGTGTCGATAGGCATTTCAGATATAGGTGTCGATAGGCATTTCAGATATAGGTGTCGATAGGCATTTCAGATATAGGTGTCGATAGGCATTTCAGATATAGGTGCCGATAGGCATTTCAGATATAGTTGCCGATTGGCATTTTAAAAATAGGTGCCGATAGGCATTTCAGATATAGAAGCCGATAGGCATTTCAAATATAGGTGCCGATAGGCATTCCAGATATGGTTGCTGATAGGCATTTCAAATATAGTTGCTGATAGGATTTCAGATGTAGTTTCCGATAGGCATTTCAAAAATAGGTGTCGATAGGCATTTCAGATATAGGTGTCGATAGGCATTTCAGATATAGGTGTCGATAGGCATTTCAGATATAGGTGTCGATAGGCATTTCAGATATAGGTGTCGATAGGCATTTCAGATATAGGTGTCGATAGGCATTTCAGATATAGGTGCCGATAGGCATTTCAGATATTGTTGCCGATTGGCATTTTAAAAATAGGTGTCGATAGGCATTTCAGATATAGGTGTCGATAGGCATTTCAGATATAGTAGCCGATAGGCATTTCAAATATAGGTGCCGATAGGCATTCCAGATATGGTTGCCGATAGGCATTTCAAATATAGGTGCTGATAGGCATTTCAGATATGGTTGCCGATTGGCATTTCAAATATTGGTGCTGATAGGCATTTCAGATGTAGTTTCCGATAGGCATTTCAAAAATAGGTGCCTATAGGCATTTCAGATATAGGTGCCGATAGGCATTACAGATATAGTCACCAATTGGCATTTTAAAAATAGGTGCCAATAGTCATTTCAGATATAGAAGCCGATAGGCATTTCAAATATAGGTGCCGATAGGCATTCCAGATATGGTTGCCGATAGGCATTTCAAATATAGGTGCTGATAGGCATTTCAGATGTAGTTTCCGATAGGCATTTCAAAAATAGGTGTCGATAGGCATTTCAGACATTGGTGTCGATAGGCATTTCAGATATAGGTGTCGATAGGCATTTCAGATATAGGTGTCGATAGGCATTTCAGATATAGGTGTCGATAGGCATTTCAGATATAGGTGTCGATAGTCATTTCAGATATAGGTGTCGATAGGCATTTCAGATATAGGTGTCGATAGGCATTTCAGATATAGGTGTCGATAGGCATTTCAGATATAGGTGCCGATAGGCATTTCAGATATAGGTGTCGATAGGCATTTCAGATATAGGTGCCGATAGGCATTTCAGATATAGTTGCCGATTGGCATTTCAAAAATAGGTGCCGATAGGCATATCAGATATAGAAGCCGATAGGTATTTCAAATATAGGTGTCGATAGGCATTTCAGATATGGTTGCCGATTGGCATTTCAAATATTGGTGCTGATAGGCATTTCAGATGTAGTTTCCGATAGGCATTTCAAAAATAGGTGCCGATAGGCATTTCAGATATAGGTGCCGATACGCATTACAGATATAGTCACCAATTGGCATTTTAAAAATAGGTGCCAATAGTCATTTCAGATATAGAAGCCGATAGGCATTTCAAATATAGGTGCCGATAGGCATTCCAGATATGGTTGCCGATAGGCATTTCAAATATAGGTGCTGATAGGCATTTCAGATGTAGTTTCCGATAGGCATTTCAAAAATAGGTGCCGATAGGCATTTCAGATATAGAAGCCGATAGGCATTTCAAATATAGGTGCTGATAGGCATTCCAGATATAGAAGCCGATAGGCATTTCAAATATAGGTGCTGATAGGCATTCCAGATATGGTTGCTGATAGGCATTTCAAAAATAGGTGTCGATAGGCATTTCAGATATAGGTGTCGATAGGCATTTAAGATATAGGTGTCGATAGGCATTTCAGATATAGGTGTCGATAGGCATTTCAGATATAGGTGTCGATAGGCATTTCAGATATAGGTGCCGATAGGCATTTCAGATATAGTTGCCGATTGGCATTTTAAAAATAGGTGCCGATAGGCATTTCAGATATAGAAGCCGATAGGCATTTCAAATATAGGTGCCGATAGGCATTCCAGATATGGTTGCTGATAGGCATTTCAAATATAGGTGCTGATAGGATTTCAGATGTAGTTTCCGATAGGCATTTCAAAAATAGGTGTCGATAGGCATTTCAGATATAGGTGTCGATAGGCATTTCAGATATAGGTGTCGATAGGCATTTCAGATATAGGTGTCGATAGGCATTTCAGATATAGGTGTCGATAGGCATTTCAGATATAGGTGCCGATAGGCATTTCAGATATAGTTGCCGATTGGCATTTTAAAAATAGGTGCCGATAGGCATTTTAGATATAGAAGCCGATAGGCATTTCAAATATAGGTGCCGATAGGCATTCCAGATATGGTTGCCGATAGGCATTTCAAATATAGGTGCTGATAGGCATTTCAGATGTAGTTTCCGATAGGCATTTCAAAAATAGGTGTCGATAGGCATTTCAGATATAGGTGTCGATAGGCATTTCAGATATAGGTGTCGATAGGCATTTCAGATATAGGTGTCGATAAGCATTTCAGATGTAGGTGTCGATAGGCATTTCAGATATAGGTGTCGATAGGCATTTCAGATATAGGTGTCGATAGGCATTTCAGATATAGGTGTCGATAGGCATTTCAGATATAGGTGTCGATAGGCATTTCAGATATAGGTGCCGATAGGCATTTCAGATATAGTTGCCGATTGGCATTTTAAAAATAGGTTCCGATAGGCATTTCAGATATACAAGCCGATAGGCGTTTCAAATATAGGTGCCGATAGGCATTCCAGATATGGTTGCCGATAGGCATTCCAGATATGGTTGCCGATAGGCATTTCAAATATAGGTGCTGATAGGCATTTCAGATTTAGTTTCCGATAGGCATTTCAAAAATAGGTGTCGATAGGCATTTCAGATATAGGTGTCGATAGGCATTTCAGATATAGGTGTCGATAGGCATTTCAGATATAGGTGTCGATAGGCATTTCAGATATAGGTGTCGATAGGCATTTCAGATATAGGTGTCGATAGGCATTTCAGATATAGGTGCCAATAGGCATTTCAGATATAGTTGCCGATTGGCATTTTAAAAATAGGTGCCGATAGGCATTTCAGATATAGAAGCCGATAGGCATTTCAAATATAGGTGCCGATAGGCATTCCAGATATGGTTGCCGATAGGCAATTAAAATATAGGTGCTGATAGGCATTTCAGATGTAGTTTCCGATAGGCATTTCAAAAATAGGTGTCGATAGGCTTTTCAGATATAGGTGTCGATAGGCATTTCAGATATAGGTGTCGATAGGCATTTCAGATATAGGTGTCGATAGGCATTTCAGATATAGGTGTCGATAGGCATTTCAGATATAGGTGTCGATAGGCATTTCAGATATAGGTGTCGATAGGCATTTCAGATATAGGTGCCGATAGGCATTTCAGATATATTTGCCGATTGGCATTTTAAAAATAAGTGCCGATAGGCATTTCAGATATAGAAGCCGATAGGCATTTCAAATATAGGTGCCGATAGGCATTCCAGATATGGTTGCCGATAGGCATTTCAAATATAGGTGCTGATAGGCATTTCAGATGTAGTTTCCGATAGGCATTTCAAAAATAGGTGTCGATAGGCATTTCAGATATAGGTGTCGATAGGCATTTCAGATATAGGTGTCGATAGGCATTTCAGATATAGGTGTCGATAGGCATTTCAGATATAGGTGTCGATAGGCATTTCAGATATAGGTGTCGATAGGCATTTCAGATATAGGTGTCGATAGGCCTTTCAGATATAGGTGTCGATAGGCATTTCAGATATAGGTGTCGATAGGCATTTCAGATATAGGTGCCGATAGGCATTTCAGATATAGTTGCCGATTGGCATTTTAAAAATAGGTGCCGATTAGCATTTAAAAATAGGTGCCGATAGGCATTTCAGATATAGAAGCCGATAGGCATTTCAAATATAGGTGCCGATAGGCATTTCAGATATGGTTGCCGATAGGCATTTCAAATATAGGTGCTGACAGGCATTTCAGATGTAGTTTCCTATAGGCATTTCAAAAATAGGTGTCGATAGGCATTCCAGATATGGTTGCCGATAGGCATTTCAGATATAGGTGTCGATAGGCATTTCAGATATAGGTGTCGATAGGCATTTCAGATATAGGTGTCGATAGGCATTTCAGATATAGGTGTCGATAGGCATTTCAGATATAGGTGTCGATAGGCTTTTCAGATATAGGTGTCGATAGGCATTTCAGATATAGGTGTCGATAGGCATTTCAGATATAGGTGTCGATAGGCATTTCAGATATAGGTGCCGATAGGCATTTCAGATATAGTTGCTGATTGGCATTTTAAAAATAGGTGCCGATAGGCATTTCAGATATAGAAGCCGATAGGCATTTCAAATATAGGTGCCGATAGGCATTCCAGATATGGTTGCCGATAGGCATTTCAAATATAGGTGCTGATAGGCATTTCAGATGTAGTTTCCGATAGGCATTTCAAAAATAGGTGTCGATAGGCATTTCAGATATAGGTGTCGATAGGCATTTCAGATATAGGTGTCGATAGGCATTTCAGATATAGGTGACGATAGGCATTTCAGATATAGGTGTCGATAGGCATTTCAGATATAGGTGTCGATAGGCATTTCAGATATAGGTGTCGATAGGCATTTCAGATATAGGTGTCGATAGGCATTTCAGATATAGGTGTCGATAGGCATTTCAGATAAAGGTGCCGATAGGCATTTCAGATATAATTACCGATTGGCATTTTAAAAATAGGTGCCGATAGGCATTTCAGATATAGAAGCCGATAGGCATTTCAAATATAGGTGCCGATAGGCATTCCAGATATGGTTGCCGATAGGCATTTCAAATATAGGTGCTGATAGGCATTTCAGATGTAGTTTTCGATAGGCATTTCAAAAATAGGTGTCGATAGGCATTTCAGATATAGGTGTCGATAGGCATTTCAGATATAGGTGTTGATAGGCATTTCAGATATAGGTGTCGATAGGCATTTCAGATATAGGTGTCGATAGGCATTTCAGATATAGGTGTCGATAGGCATTTCAGATATAGGTGTCGATAGGCATTTCAGATATAGGTGTCGATAGGCATTTCAGATATAGGTGCCGATAGGCATTTCAGATATAGTTGCCGATTGGCATTTTAAAAATAGGTGCCGATAGGCATTTCAGATATAGAAGCCGATAGGCATTTCAAATATAGGTGCCGATAGGCATTCCAGATATGGTTGCCGATAGGCATTTTAAATATAGGTGCTGATAGGCATTTCAGATGTAGTTCCCGATAGGCATTTCAAAAATAGGTGTCGATAGGCATTTCAGATATAGGTGTCGATAGGCATTTCAGATATAGGTGTCGATAGGCATTTCAGATATAGGTGTCGATAGGCATTTCAGATATAGGTGTCGATAGGCATTTCAGATATAGGTGTCGATAGGCATTTCAGATATAGGTGTCGATAGGCATTTCAGATATAGGTGCCGATAGGCATTTCAGATATAGTTGCCGATTGGCATTTTAAAAATAGGTGCCGATAGGCATTTCAGATATAGAAGCCGATAGGCATTTCAAATATAGGTGCCGATAGGCATTCCAGATATGGTTGCCGATAGGCATTTCAAATATAGGTGCTGATATGCATTTCAGATGTAGTTTCCGATAGGCATTTCAAAAATAGGTGTCGATAGGCATTTCAGATATAGGTGTCGATAGGCATTTCAGATATAGGTGTCGATAGGCATTTCAGATATAGGTGTCGATAGGCATTTCAGATATAGGTGTCGATAGGCATTTCAGATATAGGTGTCGATAGGCATTTCAGATATAGGTGTCGATAGGCATTTCAGATATAGGTGTCGATAGGCATTTCAGATATAGGTGCCGATAGGCATTTCAGATATAGTTGCCGATTGGCATTTTAAAAATAGGTGCCGATAGGCATTTCAGATATAGAAGCCGATAGGCATTTCAAATATAGGTGCCGATAGGCATTCCAGATATGGTTGCCGATAGGCATTTCAAATATAGGCGCTGATAGGCATTTCAGATGTAGTTTCCGATAGGCATTTCAAAAATAGGTGTCGATAGGCATTTCAGATATAGGTGTCGATAGGCATTTCAGATATAGGTGTCGATAGGCATTTCAGATATAGGTGTCGATAGGCATTTCAGATATAGGTGTCGATAGGCATTTCAGATATAGTTGTCGATAGGCATTTCAGATATAGGTGTCGATAGGCATTTCAGATATAGGTGTCGATAGGCATTTCAGATATAGGTGTCGATAGGCATTTCAGATATAGGTGCCGATAGGCATTTCAGATATAGTTGCCGATTGGCAATTTAAAAATAGGTGCCGATAGGCATTTCAGATATAGAAGCCGATAGGCATTTCAAATATAGGTGCCGATAGGAATTCCAGATATGGTTGCCGATAGGCATTTCAAATATAGGTGCTGATAGGCATTTCAGATGTAGTTTCCGATAGGCATTTCAAAAATAGGTGTCGATAGGCATTTCAGATATAGGTGTCGATAGGCATTTCAGATATAGGTGTCGATAGGCATTTCAGATATAGGTGTCGATAGGCATTTCAGATATAGGTGTCGATAGGCATTTCAGATATAGGTGTCGATAGGCTTTTCAGATATAGGTGTCGATAGGCATTTCAGATATAGGTGTCGATAGGCATTTCAGATATAGGTGCCGATAGGCATTTCAGATATAGTTGCTGATTGGCATTTTAAAAATAGGTGCCGATAGGCATTTCAGATATAGAAGCCGATAGGCATTTCAAATATAGGTGCCGATAGGCATTCCAGATATGGTTGCCGATAGGCATTTCAATTAATATAGGTGCTGATAGGCATTTCAGATGTAGTTTCCGATAGGCATTTCAAAAATAGGTGTCGATAGGCATTTCAGATATAGGTGTCGATAGGCATTTCAGATATAGGTGTCGATAGGCATTTCAGATATAAGTGTCGATAGGCATTTCAGATATAGGTGTCGATAGGCATTTCAGATATAGGTGTCGATAGGCATTTCAGATATAGGTGTCGATAGGCATTTCAGATATAGGTGTCGATAGGCATTTCAGATATAGGTGTCGATAGGCATTTCAGATAAAGGTGCCGATAGGCATTTCAGATATAGTTACCGATTGGCATTTTAAAAATAGGTGCCGATAGGCATTTCAGATATAGAAGCCGATAGGCATTTCAAATATAGGTGCCGATAGGCATTCCAGATATGGTTGCCGATAGGCATTTCAAATATAGGTGCTGATAGGCATTTCAGATGTAGTTTCCGATAGGCATTTCAAAAATAGGTGTCGATAGGCATTTCAGATATAGGTGTCGATAGGCATTTCAGATATAGGTGTCGATAGGCATTTAAGATATAGGTGTCGATAGGCATTTCAGATATAGGTGTCGATAGGCATTTCAGATATAGGTGTCGATAGGCATTTCAAATATAGGTGTCGATAGGCATTTCAGATATAGGTGTCGATAGGCATTTCAGAAATAGGTGCCGATAGGCATTTCAGATATAGTTGCCGATTGGCATTTTAAAAATAGGTGCCGATAGGCATTTCAGATATAGAAGCCGATAGGCATTTCAAATATAGGTGCCGATAGGCATTCCAGATATGGTTGCCGATAGGCATTTCAAATATAGGTGCTGATAGGCTTTCAGATGTTGTTTCCGATAGGCATTTCAAAAATAGGTGTCGATAGGCATTTCAGATATAGGTGTCGATAGGCATTTCAGATATAGGTGTCGATAGGCATTTCAGATATAGGTGTCGATAGGCATTTCAGATATAGGTGTCGATAGGCATTTCAGATATAGGTGTCGATAGGCATTTCAGATATAGGTGTCGATAGGCTTTTCAGATATAGGTGTCGATAGGCATTTCAGATATAGGTGCCGATAGGCATTTCAGATATAGTTGCCGATTGGCATTTTAAAAATAGGTGCCGATAGGCATTTCAGATATAGAAGCCGATAGGCATTTCAAATATAGGTGCCGATAAGCATTCCAGATATGGTTGCCGATAGACATTTCAAATATAGGTGCTGATAGGCATTTCAGATGTAGTTTCCGATAGGCATTTCAAAAATAGGTGTCGATAGGCATTTCAGATATAGGTGTCGATAGGCATTTCAGATATAGGTGTCGATAGGCATTTCAGATATAGGTGTCGATAGGCATTTCAGATATAGGTGTCGATAGGCATTTCAGATATAGGTGTCAATAGGCATTTCAGATATAGGTGTCGATAGGCATTTCAGATATAGGTGTCGATAGGCATTTCAGATATAGGTGTCGATAGGCATTTCAGATATAGGTGCCGATAGGCATTTCAGATATAGTTGCCGATTGGCAATTTAAAAATAGGTGCCGATAGGCATTTCAGATATAGAAGCCGATAGGCATTTCAAATATAGGTGCCGATAGGCATTCCAGATATGGTTGCCGATAGGCATTTCAAATATAGGTGCTGATAGGCATTTCAGATGTAGTTTCCGATAGGCATTTCAAACATAGGTGTCGATAGGCATTTCAGATATAGGTGTCGATAGGCATTTCAGATATAGGTGTCGATAGGCATTTCAGATATAGGTGTCGATAGGCATTTCAGATATAGGTGTCGATAGGCATTTCAGATATAGGTGTCGATAGGCATTTCAGATATAGGTGTCGATAGGCATTTCAGATATAGGTGTCGATAGGCATTTCAGATATAGGTGCCGATAGGCATTTCAGATATAGTTGCCGATTGGCATTTTAAAAATAGGTGCCGATAGGCATTTCAGATATAGAAGCCGATAGGCACTTCAAATATAGGTGCCGATAGGCATTCCAGATATCGTTGCCGATAGGCATTTAAATTATAGGTGCTGATAGGCATTTCAGATGTAGTTTCCGATAGGCATTTCAAAAATAGGTGTCGATAGGCATTTCAGATATAGGTGTCGATAGGCATTTCAGATATAGGTGTCGATAGGCATTTCAGATATAGGTGTCGATAGGCATTTCAGATATAGGTGTCGATAGGCTTTTCAGATATAGGTGTCGATAGGCATTTCAGATATAGGTGTCGATAGGCATTTCAGATATAGGTGTCGATAGGCATTTCAGATATAGGTGCCGATAGGCATTTCAGATATAGTTGCTGATTGGCATTTTAAAAATAGGTGCCGATAGGCATTTCAGATATAGAAGCCGATAGGCATTTCAAATATAGGTGCCGATAGGCATTCCAGATATGGTTGCCGATAGGCATTTCAAATATAGGTGCTGATAGGCATTTCAGATGTAGTTTCCGATAGGCATTTCAAAAATAGGTGTCGATAGGCATTTCAGATATAGGTGTCGATAGGCATTTCAGATATAGGTGTCGATAGGCATTTCAGATATAGGTGTCGATAGGCATTTCAGATATAGGTGTCGATAGGCATTTCAGATATAGGTGTCGATAGGCATTTCAGATATAGGTGTCGATAGGCATTTCAGATATAGGTGCCGATAGGCATTTCAGATATAGTTGCCGATTGGCATTTTAAAAATAGGTGCCGATAGGCATTTCAGATATAGAAGCCGATAGGCATTTCAAATATAGGTGCCGATAGGCATTCCAGATATGGTTGCTGATAGGCATTTCAAATATAGTTGCTGATAGGATTTCAGATGTAGTTTCCGATAGGCATTTCAAAAATAGGTGTCGATAGGCATTTCAGATATAGGTGTCGATAGGCATTTCAGATATAGGTGTCGATAGGCATTTCAGATATAGGTGTCGATAGGCATTTCAGATATAGGTGTCGATAGGCATTTCAGATATAGGTGTCGATAGGCATTTCAGATATAGGTGCCGATAGGCATTTCAGATATTGTTGCCGATTGGCATTTTAAAAATAGGTGCCGATAGGCATTTCAGATATAGTAGCCGATAGGCATTTCAAATATAGGTGCCGATAGGCATTCCAGATATGGTTGCCGATAGGCATTTCAAATAAAGGTGCTGATAGGCATTTCAGATGTAGTTTCCGATAGGCATTTCAAAAATAGGTGTCGATAGGCATTTCAGATATTGGTGTCGATAGGCATTTCAGATATAGGTGTCGATAGGCATTTCAGATATAGGTGTCGATAGGCATTTCAGATATAGGTGTCGATAGGCATTTCAGATATAGGTGCCGATAGGCATTTCAGATATAGTTGCCGATTGGCATTTCAAAAATAGGTGCCGATAGGCATATCAGATATAGAAGCCGATAGGTATTTCAAATATAGGTGTCGATAGGCATTTCAGATATGGTTGCCGATTGGCATTTCAAATATTGGTGCTGATAGGCATTTCAGATGTAGTTTCCGATAGGCATTTCAAAAATAGGTGTCGATAGGCATTTCAGATATAGGTGTCGATAGGCATTTCAGATATAGGTGTCGATAGGCATTTCAGATATAGGTGTCGATAGGCATTTCAGATATAGGTGTCGATAGGCATTTCAGATATAGGTGTCAATAGGCATTTCAGATATAGGTGTCGATAGGCATTTCAGATATAGGTGTCGATAGGCATTTCAGATATAGGTGTCGATAGGCATTTCAGATATAGGTGCCGATAGGCATTTCAGATATAGTTGCCGATCGGCAATTTAAAAATAGGTGCCGATAGGCATTTCAGATATAGAAGCCGATAGGCATTTCAAATATAGGTGCCGATAGGCATTCCAGATATGGTTGCCGATAGGCATTTCAAATATAGGTGCTGATAGGCATTTCAGATGTAGTTTCCGATAGGCATTTCAAACATAGGTGTCGATAGGCATTTCAGATATAGGTGTCGATAGGCATTTCAGATATAGGTGTCGATAGGCATTTCAGATATAGGTGTCGATAGGCATTTCAGATATAGGTGTCGATAGGCATTTCAGATATAGGTGTCGATAGGCATTTCAGATATAGGTGTCGATAGGCATTTCAGATATAGGTGTCGATAGGCATTTCAGATATAGGTGCCGATAGGCATTTCAGATATAGTTGCCGATTGGCATTTTAAAAATAGGTGCCGATAGGCATTTCAGATATAGAAGCCGATAGGCACTTCAAATATAGGTGCCGATAGGCATTCCAGATATCGTTGCCGATAGGCATTTAAATTATAAGTGCTGATAGGCATTTCAGATGTAGTTTCCGATAGGCATTTCAAAAATAGGTGTCGATAGGCATTTCAGATATAGGTGTCGATAGGCATTTCAGATATAGGTGTCGATAGGCATTTCAGATATAGGTGTCGATAGGTATTTCAGATATAGGTGTCGATAGGCTTTTCAGATATAGGTGTCGATAGGCATTTCAGATATAGGTGTCGATAGGCATTTCAGATATAGGTGTCGATAGGCATTTCAGATATAGGTGCCGATAGGCATTTCAGATATAGTTGCTAATTGGCATTTTAAAAATAGGTGCCGATAGGCATTTCAGATATAGAAGCCGATAGGCATTTCAAATATAGGTGCCGATAGGCATTCCAGATATGGTTGCCGATAGGCATTTCAAATATAGGTGCTGATAGGCATTTCAGATGTAGTTTCCGATAGGCATTTCAAAAATAGGTGTCGATAGGCATTTCAGATATAGGTGTCGATAGGCATTTCAGATATAGGTGTCGATAGGCATTTCAGATATAGGTGTCGATAGGCATTTCAGATATAGGTGTCGATAGGCATTTCAGATATAGGTGTCGATAGGCATTTCAGATATAGGTGTCGATAGGCATTTCAGATATAGGTGCCGATAGGCATTTCAGATATAGTTGCCGATTGGCATTTTAAAAATAGGTGCCGATAGGCATTTCAGATATAGAAGCCGATAGGCATTTCAAATATAGGTGCCGATAGGCATTCCAGATATGGTTGCTGATAGGCATTTCAAATATAGTTGCTGATAGGATTTCAGATGTAGTTTCCGATAGGCATTTCAAAAATAGGTGTCGATAGGCATTTCAGATATAGGTGTCGATAGGCATTTCAGATATAGGTGTCGATAGGCATTTCAGATATAGGTGTCGATAGGCATTTCAGATATAGGTGTCGATAGGCATTTCAGATATAGGTGTCGATAGGCATTTCAGATATAGGTGCCGATAGGCATTTCAGATATTGTTGCCGATTGGCATTTTAAAAATAGGTGCCGATAGGCATTTCAGATATAGTAGCCGATAGGCATTTCAAATATAGGTGCCGATAGGCATTCCAGATATGGTTGCCGATAGGCATTTCAAATAAAGGTGCTGATAGGCATTTCAGATGTAGTTTCCGATAGGCATTTCAAAAATAGGTGTCGATAGGCATTTCAGATATTGGTGTCGATAGGCATTTCAGATATAGGTGTCGATAGGCATTTCAGATATAGGTGTCGATAGGCATTTCAGATATAGGTGTCGATAGGCATTTCAGATATAGGTGCCGATAGGCATTTCAGATATAGTTGCCGATTGGCATTTCAAAAATAGGTGCCGATAGGCATATCAGATATAGAAGCCGGTAGGTATTTCAAATATAGGTGTCGATAGGCATTTCAGATATGGTTGCCGATTGGCATTTCAAATATTGGTGCTGATAGGCATTTCAGATGTAGTTTCCGATAGGCATTTCAAAAATAGGTGCCGATAGGCATTTCAGATATAGGTGCCGATAGGCATTACAGATATAGTCACCAATTGGCATTTTAAAAATAGGTGCCAATAGTCATTTCAGATATAGAAGCCGATAGGCATTTCAAATATAGGTGCCGATAGGCATTCCAGATATGGTTGCCGATAGGCATTTCAAATATAGGTGCTGATAGGTATTTCAGATGTAGTTTCCGATAGGCATTTCAAAAATAGTTGCCGATAAGCATTTCAGATATAGAAGCCGATAGGCATTTCAAATATAGGTGCTGATAGGCATTCCAGATATGGTTGCTGATAGGCATTTCAAAAATAGGTGTCGATAGGCATTTCAGATATAGGTGTCGATAGGCATTTCAGATATAGGTGTCGATAGGCATTTCAGATATAGGTGTCGATAGGCATTTCAGATATAGGTGTCGATAGGCATTTCAGATATAGGTGCCGATAGGCATTTCAGATATAGTTGCCGATTGGCATTTTAAAAATAGGTGCCGATAGGCATTTCAGATATAGAAGCCGATAGGCATTTCAAATATAGGTGCCGATAGGCATTCCAGATATGGTTGCTGATAGGCATTTCAAATATAGGTGCTGATAGGATTTCAGATGTAGTTTCCGATAGGCATTTCAAAAATAGGTGTCGATAGGCATTTCAGATATAGGTGTCGATAGGCATTTCAGATATAGGTGTCGATAGGCATTTCAGATATAGGTGTCGATAGGCATTTCAGATATAGGTGTCGATAGGCATTTCAGATATAGGTGTCGATAGGCATTTCAGATATAGGTGCCGATAGGCATTTCAGATATTGTTGCCGATTGGCATTTTAAAAATAGGTGCCGATAGGCATTTCAGATATAGTAGCCGATAGGCATTTCAAATATAGGTGCCGATAGGCATTCCAGATATGGTTGCCGATAGGCATTTCAAATATAGGTGCTGATAGGCATTTCAGATGTAGTTTCCGATAGGCATTTCAAAAATAGGTGTCGATAGGCATTCCAGATATAGGTGTCGATAGGCATTTTAGATATAGGTGTCGATAGGCATTTCAGATATAGGTGTCGATAGGCATTTCAGATGTAGGTGTCGATAGGCATTTCAGATATAGGTGTCGATAGGCATTTCAGATATAGGTGTCGATAGGCATTTCAGATATAGGTGTCGATAGGCATTTCAGATATAGGTGTCGATAGGCATTTCAGATATAGGTGCCGATAGGCATTTCAGATATAGTTGCCGATTGGCATTTTAAAAATAGGTTCCGATAGGCATTTCAGATATAGAAGCCGATAGGCATTTCAAATATAGGTGCCGATAGGCATTCCAGATATGGTTGCCGATAGGCATTCCAGATATGGTTGCCGATAGGCATTTCAAATATAGGTGCTGATAGGCATTTCAGATGTAGTTTCCGATAGGCATTTCAAAAATAGGTGTCGATAGGCATTTCAGATATAGGTGTCGATAGGCATTTCAGATATAGGTGTCGATAGGCATTTCAGATATATGTGTCGATAGGCATTTCAGATATAGGTGTCGATAGGCATTTCAGATATAGGTGTCGATAGGCATTTCAGATATAGGTGTCGATAGGCATTTCAGATATAGGTGTCGATAGGCATTTCAGATATAGGTGCCGATAGGCATTTCAGATATAGTTGCCGATTGGCATTTAAAAAATAGGTGCCGATAGGCATTTCAGATATAGAAGCCGATAGGCATTTCAAATATAGGTGCCGATAGGCATTCCAGATATGGTTGCCGATAGGCATTTCAAATATAGGTGCTGATAGGCATTTCAGATGTAGTTTCCGATAGGCATTTCAAAAATAGGTGTCGATAGGCTTTTCAGATATAGGTGTCGATAGGCATTTCAGATATAGGTGTCGATAGGCATTTCAGATATAGATGTCGATAGGCATTTCAGATATAGGTGTCGATAGGCATTTCAGATATAGGTGTCGATAGGCATTTCAGATATAGGTGTCGATAGGCATTTCAGATATAGGTGCCGATAGGCATTTCAGATATAGTTGCCGATTGGCATTTTAAAAATAAGTGCCGATAGGCATTTCAGATATAGAAGCCGATAGGCATTTCAAATATAGGTGCCGATAGGCATTCCAGATATGGTTGCCGATAGGCATTTCAAATATAGGTGCTGATAGGCATTTCAGATGTAGTTTCCGATAGGCATTTCAAAAATAGGTGTCGATAGGCATTTCAGATATAGGTGTCGATAGGCATTTCAGATATAGGTGTCGATAGGCATTTCAGATATAGGTGTCGATAGGCATTTCAGATATAGGTGTCGATAGGCATTTCAGATATAGGTGTCGATAGGCATTTCAGATATAGGTGTCGATAGGCCTTTCAGATATAGGTGTCGATAGGCATTTCAGATATAGGTGTCGATAGGCATTTCAGATATAGGTGCCGATAGGCATTTCAGATATAGTTGCCGATTGGCATTTTAAAAATAGGTGCCGATTGGCATTTAAAAATAGGTGCCGATAGGCATTTCAGATATAGAAGCCGATAGGCATTTCAGATATAGAAGCCGATAGGCATTTCAAATATAGGTGCCGATAGGCATTTCAGATATGGTTGCCGATAGGCATTTCAAATATAGGTGCTGATAGGCATTTCAGATGTAGTTTCCGATAGGCATTTCAAAAATAGGTGTCGATAGGCATTCCAGATATGGTTGCCGATAGGCATTTCAGATATAGGTGTCGATAGGCATTTCAGATATAGGTGTCGATAGGCATTTCAGATATAGGTGTCGATAGGCATTTCAGATATAGGTGTCGATAGGCATTTCAGATATAGGTGTCGATAGGCTTTTCAGATATAGGTGTCGATAGGCATTTCAGATATAGGTGTCGATAGGCATTTCAGATATAGGTGTCGATAGGCATTTCAGATATAGGTGTCGAAAGGCATTTCAGATATAGGTGTCGATAGGCATTTCAGATATAGGTGACGATAGGCATTTCAGATATAGGTGTCGATAGGCATTTCAGATATAGGTGTCGATAGGCATTTCAGATATAGGTGTCGATAGGCATTTCAGATATAGGTGTCGATAGGCATTTCAGATATAGGTGTCGATAGGCATTTCAGATAAAGGTGCCGATAGGCATTTCAGATATAATTACCGATTGGCATTTTAAAAATAGGTGCCGATAGGCATTTCAGATATAGAAGCCGATAGGCATTTCAAATATAGGTGCCGATAGGCATTCCAGATATGGTTGCCGATAGGCATTTCAAATATAGGTGCTGATAGGCATTTCAGATGTAGTTTCCGATAGGCATTTCAAAAATAGGTGTCGATAGGCATTTCAGATATAGGTGTCGATAGGCATTTCAGATATAGGTGTTGATAGGCATTTCAGATATAGGTGTCGATAGGCATTTCAGATATAGGTGTCGATAGGCATTTCAGATATAGGTGTCGATAGGCATTTCAGATATAGGTGTCGATAGGCATTTCAGATATAGGTGTCGATAGGCATTTCAGATATAGGTGCCGATAGGCATTTCAGATATAGTTGCCGATTGGCATTTAAAAATAGGTGCCGATAGGCATTTCAGATATAGAAGCCGAAAGGCATTTCAAATATAGGTGCCGATAGGCATTCCAGATATGGTTGCCGATAGGCATTTCAAATATAGGTGCTGATAGGCATTTCAGATGTAGTTTCCGATAGGCATTTCAAAAATAGGTGTCGATAGGCATTTCAGATATAGGTGTCGATAGGCATTTCAGATATAGGTGTCGATAGGCATTTCAGATATAGGTGTCGATAGGCATTTCAGATATAGGTGTCGATAGGCATTTCAGATATAGGTGTCGATAGGCATTTCAGATATAGGTGTCGATAGGCATTTCAGATATAGGTGCCGATAGGCATTTCAGATATAGTTGCCGATTGGCATTTTAAAAATAGGTGCCGATATGCATTTCAGATATAGAAGCCGATAGGCATTTCAAATATAGGTGCCGATAGGCATTCCAGATATGGTTGCCGATAGGCATTTCAAATATAGGCGCTGATAGGCATTTCAGATGTAGTTTCCGATAGGCATTTCAAAAATAGGTGTCGATAGGCATTTCAGATATAGGTGTCGATAGGCATTTCAGATATAGGTGTCGATAGGCATTTCAGATATAGGTGTCGATAGGCATTTCAGATATAGGTGTCGATAGGCATTTCAGATATAGGTGTCGATAGGCATTTCAGATATAGGTGTCGATAGGCATTTCAGATATAGGTGCCGATAGGCATTCCAGATATAGTTGCCGATTGGCAATTTAAAAATAGGTGCCGATAGGCATTTCAGATATAGAAGCCGATAGGCATTTCAAATATAGGTGCCGATAGGCATTCCAGATATGGTTGCCGATAGGCATTTCAAATATAGGTGCTGATAGGCATTTCAGATGTAGTTTCCGATAGGCATTTCAAAAATAGGTGTCGATAGGCATTTCAAATATAGGTGTCGATAGGCATTTCAGATATAGGTGTCGATAGGCATTTCAGATATAGGTGTCGATAGGCATTTCAGATATAGGTGTCGATAGGCATTTCAGATATAGGTGTCGATAGGCTTTTCAGATATAGGTGTCGATAGGCATTTCAGATATAGGTGTCGATAGGCATTTCAGATATAGGTGCCGATAGGCATTTCAGATATAGTTGCTGATTGGCATTTTAAAAATAGGTGCCGATAGGCATTTCAGATATAGAAGCCGATAGGCATTTCAAATATAGGTGCCGATAGGCATTCCAGATATCGTTGCCGATAGGCATTTCAAATATGGGTGCTGATAGGCATTTCAGATGTAGTTTCCGATAGGCATTTCAAAAATAGGTGTCGATAGGCATTTCAGATATAGGTGTCGATA
>JAVRKA010001127.1:0-25456 GCA_034508555.1 Venustoraphidia nigricollis | reverse complement strand
ATCGGCAACCATATCTGGAATGCCTATCGGCACCTATATTTGAAATGCCTATCGGCTTCTATATCTGAAATGCCTATCGGCACCTATTTTTAAAATGCCAATCGGCAACTATATCTGAAATGCCTATCGGCACCTATATCTGAAATGCCTATCGACACCTATATCTGAAATGCCTATCGACACCTATATCTGAAATGCCTATCGACACCTATATCTGAAATGCCTATCGACACCTATATCTGAAATGCCTATCGACACCTATATCTGAAATGCCTATCGACACCTATATCTGAAATGCCTATCGACACTTATATCTGAAATGCCTATCGACACCTATTTTTGAAATGCCTATCGGAAACTACATCTGAAATGCCTATCAGCACCTATATTTGAAATGCCTATCGGCAACCATATCTGGAATGCATATCGGCACCTATATTTGAAATGCCTATCGGCTTCTATATCTGAAATGCCTATCGGCACCTATTTTTAAAATGCCAATCGGCAACTATATCTGAAATGCCTATCGGCACCTATATCTGAAATGCCTATCGACACCTATATCTGAAATGCCTATCGACCCCTATATCTGAAATGCCTATCGACACCTATATCTGAAATGCCTATCGACACCTATATCTGAAATGCCTATCGACACCTATATCTGAAATGCCTATCGACACCTATATCTGAAATGCCTATCGACACCTATATCTGAAATGCCTATCGACACCTATTTTTGAAATGCCTATCGGAAACTACATCTGAAATGCCTATCAGCACCTATATTTGAAATGCCTATGGGCAACCATATCTGGAATGCCTATCGGTACCTAAATTTGAAATGCCTATCGGCTTCTATATCTGAAATGCCTATCGGCACCTATTTTTAAAATGCCAATCGGCAACTATATCTGAAATACCTATCGGCACCTATATCTGAAATGCCTATCGACACCTATATCTGAAATGCCTATCGACACCTATATCTGAAATGCCTATCGACACCTATATCTGAAATGCCTATCGACACTTATATCTGAAATGCCTATCGACACCTATATCTGAAATGCCTATCGACACCTATATCTGAAATGCCTATCGACACCTATATCTGAAATGCCTATCGACACCTATTTTTGAAATGCCTATCGGAAACTACATCTGAAATGCTTATCAGCACCTATATTTGAAATGCCTATCGGCAACCATATCTGGAATGCCTATCGGCACCTATATTTGAAATGCCTATCGGCTTCTATATCTGAAATGCCTATCGGCACCTATTTTTAAAATGCCAATCGGCAACTATATCTGAAATGCCTATCGGCACCTATATGTGAAATGCCTATCGACACCTATATCTAAAATGCCTATCGACACCTATATCTGAAATGCCTATCGACACCTATATCTGAAATGCCTATCGACACCTATATCTGAAATGCCTATCGACACCTATATCTGAAATGCCTATCGACACCTATATCTGAAATGCCTATCGACACCTATTTTTGAAATGCCTATCGGAAACTACATCTGAAATGCCTATCAGCACCTATATTTGAAATGCCTATCGGCAACCATATCTGGAATGCCTATCGGCACCTATATTTGAAATGCCTATCGGCTTCTATATCTGAAATGCCTATCGGCACCTATTTTTAAAATGCCAATCGGCAACTATATCTGAAATGCCTATCGGCACCTATATCTGAAATGCCTATCGACACCTATATCTGAAATGCCTATCGACACCTATATCTGAAATGCCTATCGACACCTATATCTGAAATGCCTATCGACACCTATATCTGAAATGCCTATCGACACCTATATCTGAAATGCCTATCGACACCTATATCTGAAATGCCTATCGACACCTGTATCTGAAATGCCTATCGACACCTATATCTGAAATGCCTATCGACACCTATTTTTGAAATGCCTATCGGAAACTACATCTGAAATGCTTATCAGCACCTATATTTTAAATGCCTATCGGCAACCATATCTGGAATGCTTATCGGCACCTATATTTGAAATGCCTATCGGCTTCTATATCTTAAATGCCTATCGGCACCTATTTTTAAAATGCCAATCGGCAACTATATCTGAAATGCCTATCGGCACCTATATCTGAAATGCCTATCGACACCTATATCTGAAATGCCTATCGACACCTATATCTGAAATGCCTATCGACACCTATATCTGAAATGCCTATCGACACCTATATCTGAAATGCCTATCGACACCTATATCTGAAATGCCTATCGACACCTATATCTGAAATGCCTATCGACACCTATATCTGAAATGCCTATCGACACCTATTTTTGAAATGCCTATCGGAAACTACATCTGAAATGCCTATCAGCACCTATATTTGAAATGCCTATCGGCAACCATATCTGGAATGCCTATCGGCACCTATATTTGAAAGGCCTAACGGCTTCTATATCTGAAATGCCTATCGGCACCTATTTTTAAAATGCCAATCGGCAACTATATCTGAAATGCCTATCGGCACCTATATCTGAAATGCCTATCGACACCTATATCTGAAATGCCTATCGACACCTATATCTGAAATGCCTATCGACACCTATATCTGAAATGCTCATCGACACCTATATCTGAAATGCCTATCGACACCTATATCTGAAATGCCTATCGACACCTATATCTGAAATGCCTATCGACACCTATATCTGAAATGCCTATTGACACCTATTTTTGAAATGCCTATCGGAAACTACATCTGAAATGCCTATCAGCACCTATATTTGAAATGCCTATCGGCAACCATATCTGGAATGCCTATCGGCACCTATATTTGAAATGCCTATCGGCTTCTATATCTGAAATGCCTATCGGCACCTATATCTGAAATGCCTATCGACACCTATATCTGAAATGCCTATCGACACTTATATCTGAAATGCCTATCGACACCTATATCTGAAATGCTTATCGACACCTATATCTGAAATGCCTATCGACACCTATATCTGAAATGCCTATCGACACCTATATCTGAAATGCCTATCGACACCTATATTTGAAATGCCTATTGACACCTATTTTTGAAATGCCTATCGGAAACTACATCTGAAATGCCTATCAGCACCTATATTTGAAATGCCTATCGGCAACCATATCTGGAATGCCTATCGGCACCTATATTTGAAATGCCTATCGGCTTCTATATCTGAAATGACTATCGGCACCTATTTTTAAAATGCCAATCGGCAACTATATCTGAAATGCCTATCGGCACCTATATCTGAAATGCCTATCGACACCTATATCTGAAATGCCTATCGACACCTATATCTGAAATGCCTATCGACACCTATATCTGAAATGCCTATCGACACCTATATCTGAAATGCCTATCGACACCTATATCTGAAATGCCTATCGACACCTATATCTGAAATGCCTATCGACACCTATTTTTGAAATGCCTATCGGAAACTACATCTGAAATGCCTATCAGCACCTATATTTGAAATGCCTATCGGCAACCATATATGGAATGCCTATCGGCACCTATATTTGAAATGCCTATCGGCTTCTATATCTGAAATGCCTATCGGCACCTATTTTTAAAATGCCAATCGGCAACTATATCTGAAATGCCTATCGGCACCTATATCTGAAATGCCTATCGACACCTATATCTGAAATGCCTATCGACACCTATATCTGATATGCCTATCGACACCTATATCTGAAATGCCTATCGACACCTATATCTGAAATGCCTATCGACACCTATATCTGAAATGCCTATCGACACCTATATCTGAAATGTCTATCGACACCTATATCTGAAATGCCTATCGACACCTATTTTTGAAATGCCAATCGGAAACTACAT
Organism: Venustoraphidia nigricollis; assembly: GCA_034508555.1. Taxonomy (NCBI): domain Eukaryota; kingdom Metazoa; phylum Arthropoda; class Insecta; order Raphidioptera; family Raphidiidae; genus Venustoraphidia; species Venustoraphidia nigricollis. The sequence continues at coordinate 21,567 of JAVRKA010001127.1, read as the reverse complement.
CTGAAATGCCTATCAGCACCTATATTTGAAATGCCTATCGGCAACCATATCTGGAATGCCTATCGGCACCTATATTTGAAATGCCTATCGGCTTCTATATCTGAAATGCCTATCGGCACCTATTTTTAAAATGCCAATCGGCAACTATATCTGAAATGCCTATCGGCACCTATATCTGAAATGCCTATCGACACCTATTTTTGAAATGCCTATCGGAAACTACATCTGAAATGCCTATCAGCACCTATATTTGAAATGCCTATCGGCAACCATATCTGGAATGCCTATCGGCACCTATATTTGAAATGCCTATCGGCTTCTATATCTGAAATTCCTATCGGCACCTATTTTTAAAATGCCAATCGGCAACTATATCTGAAATGCCTATCGGCACCTATATCTGAAATGCCTATCGACACCTATATCTGAAATGCCTATCGACACCTATATCTGAAATGCCTATCGACACCTATATCTGAAATGCCTATCGACACCTATATCTGAAATGCCTATCGACACCTATATCTGAAATGCCTATCGACACCTATATCTGAAATGCCTATCGACACTTATATCTGAAATGCCTATCGACACCTATTTTTGAAATGCCTATCGGAAACTACATCTGAAATGCCTATCAGCACCTATATTTGAAATGCCTATCGGCAACCATATCTAGAATGCCTATCGGCACCTATATTTGAAATGCCTATCGGCTTCTATATCTGAAATGCCTATCGGCTCCTATTTTTAAAATGCCAATCGGCAACTATATCTGAAATGCCTATCGGCACCTATATCTGAAATGCCTATCGACACCTATATCTGAAATGCCTATCGACACTTATATCTGAAATGCCTATCGACACCTATATCTGAAATGCCTATCGACACCTATATCTGAAATGCCTATCGACACCTATATCTGAAATGCCTATCGACACCTATTTTTGAAATGCCTATCGGAAACTACATCTGAAATGCCTATCAGCACCTATATTTGAAATGCCTATCGGCAACCATATCTGGAATGCCTATCGGCACCTATATTTGAAATGCACTATCGGCTTCTATATCTGAAATGCCTATCGGCACCTATTTTTAAAATGCCAATCGGCAACTATATCTGAAATGCCTATCGGCACCTATATCCGAAATGCCTATCGACACCTATATCTGAAATGCTATCGACACTTATATCTGAAATGCCTATCGACAACCTATATCTGAAATGCCTATCGACACCTATATCTGAAATGCCTATCGACACCTATTTTTGAAATGCTATCGGAAACTACATCTGAAATGCCTACCAGCACCTATATTGAAATGCCTATCGGCAACCATATCTGGAATGCCTATCGGCACCTATATTTGAAATGCCTATCGGCTTCTATATCTGAAATGCCTATCGGCACCTATTTTTAAAATGCCAATCGGCAACTATATCTAAAATGCCTATCGGCGCCTATATCTGAAATGCCTATCGACACCTATATCTGAAATGCCTATCGACACCTATATCTGAAATGCCTATCGACACCCTATATCTGAAATGCCTATCGACACCTATATCTGAAATGCCTATCGACACCTAATTTTGAAATGCCTATCGGAAACTACATCTGAAATGCCTATCAGCACCTATATTTGAAATGCCTATCGGTAACCATATCTGGAATGCCTATCGGCACCTATAATTGAAATGCCTTTTGGCTTCTATATCTGAAATGCCTACCGGCACCTATTTTTAAAATGCCAATCGGCAACTATATCTGAAATGCCTATCGGCACCTATATCTGAAATGCCTATCGACACCTATATCTGAAATGCCTATCGACACCTATATCTGAAATGCCTATCGACACCTATATCTGAAATGCCTATCGACACCTATATCTGAAATGCTATCGACACCTATATCTGAAATGCCTATCGACACCTATATCTGAAATGCCTATCGACACCTATATCTGAAATGCCTATCGACACTTTATCTGAAATGCCTATCTACACCTATTTTTGAAATGCCTATCGGAAACTACATCTGAAATGCCTATCAGCACTTATATTTGAAATGCCTATCGGCAACCATATCTGGAATGCCTATCGGCACCTATATTTGAAATGCCTATCGGCTTCTATATCTGAAATGCCTATCGGCACCTATTTTAAAATGCCAATCGGCAACTATATCTGAAATGCCTATCGGCACCTATATCTGAAATGCCTATCGACACCTATATCTGAAATGCCTATCGACCCCTATATCTGAAATGCCTATCGACACCTATATCTGAAATGCCTATCGACACCTATATCTGAAATGCCTATCGACACCTATATCTGAAATGCCTACCGACACCTATATCTGAAATGCCTATCGACACCTATTTTTAAAATGCCTATCGGAAACTACATCTGAAATGCCTATCAGCACCTATATTTGAATTGCCTATCGGCAACCATATCTGGAATGCCTATCGGCAACTATATTTGAAATGCCTATCGGCTTCTATATCTGAAATGCCTATCGGCACCTATTTTTAAAATGCCAATCGGCAACTATATCTAAAATGCCTATCGGCACCTATATCTGAAATGCCTATCGACACCTATATCTGAAATGCCTATCGACCCCTATATCTGAAATGCCTATCGACACCTATATCTGAAATGCCTATCGACACCTATATCTGAAATGCCTATCGACACCTATATCTGAAATGCCTATCGACACCTATATCTGAAATGCCTATCGACACCTATATCTGAAATGCCTATCGACACCTATTTTTGAAATGCCTATCGGAAACTACATCTGGAATGCCTATCGGCACCTATATTTGAAATGCCTATCGGAAACTACATCTGAAATGCCTATCAGCACCTATATTTGAAATGCCTATCGGCAACCATATCTGAAATGCCAATCGGCAACTATATCTGAAATGCCTATCGGCACCTATATCTGAAATGCCTATCGACACCTATATCTGAAATGCCTATCGACACCTATATCTGAAATGCCTATCGACACCTATATCTAAAATGCCTATCGACACCTATATCTGAAATGCCTATCGACACCTATATCTGAAATGCCTATCGACACCTATATCTGAAATGCCTATCGACACCTATATCTGAAATGCCTATCGACACCTATATCTGAAATGCCTATCGACACCTATTTTTGAAATGCCTATCGGAAACTACATCTGAAATGCCTATCAGCACCTATATTTGAAATGCCTATCGGCAACCATATCTGGAATGCTATCGGCACCTAAATTTGAAATGCCTATCGGCTTCTATATCTGAAATGCCTATCGGCACCTATTTTTAAAAATGCCAATCGGCAACTATATCTGAAATGCCTATCGGCACCTATATCTGAAATGCCTATCGACACCTATATCTGAAATGCCTATTCGACACCTATATCTGAAATGCCTATCGACACCTATATCTGAAATGCCTATCGACACCTATTTTTGAAATGCCTATCGGAAACTACATCTGAAATGCCTATCAGCACCTATATTTGAAATGCCTATCGGCAACCATATCTGGAATGCCTATCGGCACCTATATTTGAAATGCCTATCGGCTTCTATATCTGAAATGCCTATCGGCTCCTATTTTTAAAATGCCAATCGGCAACTATATCTGAAATGCCTATCGGCACCTATATCTGAAATGCCTATCGACACCTGTATCTGAAATGCCTATCGACACTTATATCTGAAATGCCTATCGACACCTATATCTGAAATGCCTATCGACACCTATATCTGAAATGCCTATCGACACCTATATCTGAAATGCCTATCGACACCTATTTTTGAAATGCCTATCGGAAACTACATCTGAAATGCCTATCAGCACCTATATTTGAAATGCCTATCGGCAACCATATCTGGAATGCCTATCGGCACCTATATTTGAAATGCACTATCGGCTTTCTATATCTAAAATGCCTATCGGCACCTATTTTTAAAATTCCAATCGGCAACTATATCTGAAATGCCTATCGGCAACTATATCTGAAATGCCTATCGACACCTATATCTGAAATGCCTATCGACACTTATATCTGAAATGCCTATCGACACCTATATCTGAAATGCCTATCGACACCTATATCTGAAATGCCTATCGACACCTATTTTTGAAATGCCTATCGGAAACTACATCTGAAATGCCTACCAGCACCTATATTTGAAATGCCTATCGGCAACCATATCTGGAATGCCTATCGGCACCTATATTTGAAATGCCTATCGGCTTCTATATCTGAAATGCCTATCGGCACCTATTTTTAAAATGCCAATCGGCAACTATATCTGAAACGCCTATCGGCGCCTATATCTGAAATGCCTATCGACACCTATATCTGAAATGCCTATCGACACCTATATCTGAAATGCCTATCGACACCTATATCTGAAATGCCTATCGACACCTATATCTGAAATGCCTATCGACCCCTATATCTGAAATGCCTATCGACACCTATATCTGAAATGCCTATCGACACCTATATCTGAAATGCCTATCGACACCTATATCTGAAATGCCTATCGACACCTATATCTGAAATGCCTATCGACACCTATATCTGAAATGCCTATCGACACCTATTTTTGAAATGCCTATCGGAAACTACATCTGGAATGCCTATCGGCACCTATATTTGAAATGCCTATCGGAAACTACATCTGAAATGCCTATCAGCACCTATATTTGAAATGCCTATCGGCAACCATATCTGAAATGCCAATCGGCAACTATATCTGAAATGCCTATCGGCACCTATATCTGAAATGCCTATCGACACCTATATCTGAAATGCCTATCGACACCTATATCTGAAATGCCTATCGACACCTATATCTAAAATGCCTATCGACACCTATATCTGAAATGCCTATCGACACCTATTTTTGAAATGCCTATCGGAAACTACATCTGAAATGCCTATCAGCACCTATATTTGAAATGCCTATCGGCAACCATATCTGGAATGCCTATCGGCACCTAAATTTGAAATGCCTATCGGCTTCTATATCTGAAATGCCTATCGGCACCTATTTTTAAAATGCCAATCGGCAACTATATCTGAAATGCCTATCGGCACCTATATCTGAAATGCCTATCGACACCTATATCTGAAATGCCTATCGACACCTATATCTGAAATGCCTATCGACACCTATATCTGAAATGCCTATCGACACCTATTTTTGAAATGCCTATCGGAAACTACATCTGAAATGCCTATCAGCACCTATATTTGAAATGCCTATCGGCAACCATATCTGGAATGCCTATCGGCACCTATATTTGAAATGCCTATCGGCTTCTATATCTGAAATGCCTATCGGCTCCTATTTTTAAAATGCCAATCGGCAACTATATCTGAAATGCCTATCGGCACCTATATCTGAAATGCCTATCGACACCTATATCTGAAATGCCTATCGACACTTATATCTGAAATGCCTATCGACACCTATATCTGAAATGCCTATCGACACCTATATCTGAAATGCCTATCGACACCTATATCTGAAATGCCTATCGACACCTATTTTTGAAATGCCTATCGGAAACTACATCTGAAATGCCTATCAGCACCTATATTTGAAATGTCTATCGGCAACCATATCTGGAATGCCTATCGGCACCTATATTTGAAATGCACTATCGGCTTCTATATCTAAAATGCCTATCGGCACCTATTTTTAAAATTCCAATCGGCAACTATATCTGAAATGCCTATCGGCACCTATATCTGAAATGCCTATCGACACCTATATCTGAAATGCCTATCGACACTTATATCTGAAATGCCTATCGACACCTATATCTGAAATGCCTATCGACACCTATATCTGAAATGCCTATCGACACCTATTTTTGAAATGCCTATCGGAAACTACATCTGAAATGCCTACCAGCACCTATATTTGAAATGCCTATCGGCAACCATATCTGGAATGCCTATCGGCACCTATATTTGAAATGCCTATCGGCTTCTATATCTGAAATGCCTATCGGCACCTATTTTTAAAATGCCAATCGGCAACTATATCTGAAATGCCTATCGGCGCCTATATCTGAAATGCCTATCGACACCTATATCTGAAATGCCTATCGACACCTATATCTGAAATGCCTATCGACACCTATATCTGAAATGCCTATCGACACCTATATCTGAAATGCCTATCGACACCTATTTTTGAAATGCCTATCGGAAACTACATCTGAAATGCCTATCAGCACCTATATTTGAAATGCCTATCGGCAACCATATCTGAAATGCCTATCGGCACCTATATTTGAAATGCCTATCGGCTTCTATATCTGAAATGCCTATCGGCACCTATTTTTAAAATGCAAATCGGCAACTATATCTGAAATGCCTATCGGCACCTATATCTGAAATGCCTATCGACACCTATATCTGAAATGCCTATCGACACCTATATCTGAAATGCCTATCGACACCTATATCTGAAATGCCTATCGACACCTATATCTGAAATGCCTATCGACACCTATATCTGAAATGCTCATCGACACCTATATCTGAAATGCCTATCGACATCTATATCTGAAATGCCTATCGACACCTATTTTTGAAATGCCAATCGGAAACTACATCTGAAATGCCTATCAGCACCTATATTTGAAATGCCTATCGGCAACCATATCTGGAATGCCTATCGGCACCTATATTTGAAATGCCTATCGGCTTCTATATCTGAAATGCCTATCGGCACCTATTTTTAAAATGCCAATCGGCAACTATATCTGAAATGCCTATCGGCACCTATATCTGAAATGCCTATCGACACCTATTTTTGAAATGCCTATCGGAAACTACATCTGAAATGCCTATCAGCACCTATATTTGAAATGCCTATCGGCAACCATATCTGGAATGCCTAACGGCACCTATATTTGAAATGCCTATCGGCTTCTATATCTGAAATGCCTATCGGCACCTATTTTTAAAATGCCAATCGGCAACTATATCTGAAATGCCTATCGGCACCTATATCTGAAATGCCTATCGACACCTATATCTGAAATGCCTATCGACACCTATATCTGAAATGCCTATCGACACCTATATCTGAAATGCCTATCGACACCTATATCTGAAATGCCTATCGACACCTATATCTGAAATGCCTATCGACACCTATATCTGAAATGCCTATCGACACTTATATCTGAAATGCCTATCGACACCTATTTTTGAAATGCCTATCGGAAACTACATCTGAAATGCCTATCAGCACCTATATTTGAAATGCCTATCGGCAACCATATCTGGAATGCCTATCGGCACCTATATTTGAAATGCCTATCGGCTTCTATATCTGAAATGCCTATCGGCTCCTATTTTTAAAATGCCAATCGGCAACTATATCTGAAATGCCTATCGGCACCTATATCTGAAATGCCTATCGACACCTATATCTGAAATGCCTATCGACACTTATATCTGAAATGCCTATCGACACCTATATCTGAAATGCCTATCGACACCTATATCTGAAATGCCTATCGACACCTATATCTGAAATGCCTATCGACACCTATTTTTGAAATGCCTATCGGAAACTACATCTGAAATGCCTATCAGCACCTATATTTGAAATGCCTATCGGCAACCATATCTGGAATGCCTATCGGCACCTATATTTGAAATGCACTATCGGCTTCTATATCTGAAATGCCTATCGGCACCTATTTTTAAAATGCCAATCGGCAACTATATCTGAAATGCCTATCGGCACCTATATCTGAAATGCCTATCGACACCTATATCTGAAATGCCTATCGACACTTATATCTGAAATGCCTATCGACACCTATATCTGAAATGCCTATCGACACCTATATCTGAAATGCCTATCGACACCTATTTTTGAAATGCCTATCGGAAACTACATCTGAAATGCCTACCAGCACCTATATTTGAAATGCCTATCGGCAACCATATCTGGAATGCCTATCGGCACCTATATTTGAAATGCCTATCGGCTTCTATATCTGAAATGCCTATCGGCACCTATTTTTAAAATGCCAATCGGCAACTATATCTGAAATGCCTATCGGCGCCTATATCTGAAATGCCTATCGACACCTATATCTGAAATGCCTATCGACACCTATATCTGAAATGCCTATCGACACCTATATCTGAAATGCCTATCGACACCTATATCTGAAATGCCTATCGACACCTAATTTTGAAATGCCTATCGGAAACTACATCTGAAATGCCTATCAGCACCTATATTTGAAATGCCTATCGGCAACCATATCTGGAATGCCTATCGGCACCTATAATTGAAATGCCTTTTGGCTTCTATATCTGAAATGCCTACCGGCACCTATTTTTAAAATGCCAATCGGCAACTATATCTGAAATGCCTATCGGCACCTATATCTGAAATGCCTATCGACACCTATATCTGAAATGCCTATCGACACCTATATCTGAAATGCCTATCGACACCTATATCTGAAATGCCTATCGACACCTATATCTGAAATGCCTATCGACACCTATATCTGAAATGCCTATCGACACCTATATCTGAAATGCCTATCGACACCTATATCTGAAATGCCTATCGACACTTATATCTGAAATGCCTATCTACACCTATTTTTGAAATGCCTATCGGAAACTACATCTGAAATGCCTATCAGCACTTATATTTGAAATGCCTATCGGCAACCATATCTGGAATGCCTATCGGCACCTATATTTGAAATGCCTATCGGCTTCTATATCTGAAATGCCTATCGGCACCTATTTTTAAAATGCCAATCGGCAACTATATCTGAAATGCCTATCGGCACCTATATCTGAAATGCCTATCGACACCTATATCTGAAATGCCTATCGACCCCTATATCTGAAATGCCTATCGACACCTATATCTGAAATGCCTATCGACACCTATATCTGAAATGCCTATCGACACCTATATCTGAAATGCCTATCGACACCTATATCTGAAATGCCTATCGACACCTATATCTGAAATGCATATCGACACCTATTTTTAAAATGCCTATCGGAAACTACATCTGAAATGCCTATCAGCACCTATATTTGAAATGCCTATCGGCAACCATATCTGGAATGCCTATCGGCAACTATATTTGAAATGCCTATCGGCTTCTATATCTGAAATGCCTATCGGCACCTATTTTTAAAATGCCAATCGGCAACTATATCTAAAATGCCTATCGGCACCTATATCTGAAATGCCTATCGACACCTATATCTGAAATGCCTATCGACCCCTATATCTGAAATGCCTATCGACACCTATATCTGAAATGCCTATCGACACCTATATCTGAAATGCCTATCGACACCTATATCTGAAATGCCTATCGACACCTATATCTGAAATGCCTATCGACACCTATATCTGAAATGCCTATCGACACCTATTTTTGAAATGCCTATCGGAAACTACATCTGGAATGCCTATCGGCACCTATATTTGAAATGCCTATCGGAAACTACATCTGAAATGCCTATCAGCACCTATATTTGAAATGCCTATCGGCAACCATATCTGAAATGCCAATCGGCAACTATATCTGAAATGCCTATCGGCACCTATATCTGAAATGCCTATCGACACCTATATCTGAAATGCCTATCGACACCTATATCTGAAATGCCTATCGACACCTATATCTAAAATGCCTATCGACACCTATATCTGAAATGCCAATCGACACCTATATCTGAAATGCCTATCGACACCTATATCTGAAATGCCTATCGACACCTATATCTGAAATGCCTATCGACACCTATATCTGAAATGCCTATCGACACCTATTTTTGAAATGCCTATCGGAAACTACATCTGAAATGCCTATCAGCACCTATATTTGAAATGCCTATCGGCAACCATATCTGGAATGCCTATCGGCACCTAAATTTGAAATGCCTATCGGCTTCTATATCTGAAATGCCTATCGGCACCTATTTTTAAAATGCCAATCGGCAACTATATCTGAAATGCCTATCGGCACCTATATCTGAAATGCCTATCGACACCTATATCTGAAATGCCTATCGACACCTATATCTGAAATGCCTATCGACACCTATATCTGAAATGCCTATCGACACGTATTTTTGAAATGCCTATCGGAAACTACATCTGAAATGCCTATCAGCACCTATATTTGAAATGCCTATCGGCAACCATATCTGGAATGCCTATCGGCACCTATATTTGAAATGCCTATCGGCTTCTATATCTGAAATGCCTATCGGCTCCTATTTTTAAAATGCCAATCGGCAACTATATCTGAAATGCCTATCGGCACCTATATCTGAAATGCCTATCGACACCTATATCTGAAATGCCTATCGACACTTATATCTGAAATGCCTATCGACACCTATATCTGAAATGCCTATCGACACCTATATCTGAAATGCCTATCGACACCTATATCTGAAATGCCTATCGACACCTATTTTTGAAATGCCTATCGGAAACTACATCTGAAATGCCTATCAGCACCTATATTTGAAATGCCTATCGGCAACCATATCTGGAATGCCTATCGGCACCTATATTTGAAATGCACTATCGGCTTCTATATCTGAAATGCCTATCGGCACCTATTTTTAAAATTCCAATCGGCAACTATATCTGAAATGCCTATCGGCACCTATATCTGAAATGCCTATCGACACCTATATCTGAAATGCCTATCGACACTTATATCTGAAATGCCTATCGACACCTATATCTGAAATGCCTATCGACACCTATATCTGAAATGCCTATCGACACCTATTTTTGAAATGCCTATCGGAAACTACATCTGAAATGCCTACCAGCACCTATATTTGAAATGCCTATCGGCAACCATATCTGGAATGCCTATCGGCACCTATATTTGAAATGCCTATCGGCTTCTATATCTGAAATGCCTATCGGCACCTATTTTTAAAATGCCAATCGGCAACTATATCTGAAATGCCTATCGGCGCCTATATCTGAAATGCCTATCGACACCTATATCTGAAATGCCTATCGACACCTATATCTGAAATGCCTATCGACACCTATATCTGAAATGCCTATCGACACCTATATCTGAAATGCCTATCGACACCTATTTTTGAAATGCCTATCGGAAACTACATCTGAAATGCCTATCAGCACCTATATTTGAAATGCCTATCGGCAACCATATCTGAAATGCCTATCGGCACCTATATTTGAAATGCCTATCGGCTTCTATATCTGAAATGCCTATCGGCACCTATTTTTAAAATGCAAATCGGCAACTATATCTGAAATGCCTATCGGCACCTATATCTGAAATGCCTATCGACACCTATATCTGAAATGCCTATCGACACCTATATCTGAAATGCCTATCGACACCTATATCTGAAATGCCTATCGACACCTATATCTGAAATGCCTATCGACACCTATATCTGAAATGCTCATCGACACCTATATCTGAAATGCCTATCGACACCTATATCTGAAATGCCTATCGACACCTATATCTGAAATGCCTATCGACACCTATATCTGAAATGCCTATTGACACCTATTTTTGAAATGCCTATCGGAAACTACATCTGAAATGCCTATCAGCACCTATATTTGAAATGCCTATCGGCAACCATATCTGGAATGCCTATCGGCACCTATATTTGAAATGCCTATCGGCTTCTATATCTGAAATGCCTATCGGCACCTATATCTGAAATGCCTATCGACACCTATATCTGAAATGCCTATCGACACTTATATCTGAAATGCCTATCGACACCTATATCTGAAATGCTTATCGACACCTATATCTGAAATGCCTATCGACACCTATATCTGAAATGCCTATCGACACCTATATCTGAAATGCCTATCGACACCTATATTTGAAATGCCTATTGACACCTATTTTTGAAATGCCTATCGGAAACTACATCTGAAATGCCTATCAGCACCTATATTTGAAATGCCTATCGGCAACCATATCTGGAATGCCTATCGGCACCTATATTTGAAATGCCTATCGGCTTCTATATCTGAAATGTCTATCGGCACCTATTTTTAAAATGCCAATCGGCAACTATATCTGAAATGCCTATCGGCACCTATATCTGAAATGCTTATCGACACCTATATCTGAAATGCCTATCGACACCTATATCTGAAATGCCTATCGACACCTATATCTGAAATGCCTATCGACACCTATATCTGAAATGCCTATCGACACCTATATCTGAAATGCCTATCGACACCTATATCTGAAATGCCTATCGACACCTATTTTTGAAATGATTATCGGAAACTACATCTGAAATGCCTATCAGCACCTATATTTGAAATGCCTATCGGCAACCATATATGGAATGCCTATCGGCACCTATATTTGAAATGCCTATCGGCTTCTATATCTGAAATGCCTATCGGCACCTATTTTTAAAATGCCAATCGGCAACTATATCTGAAATGCCTATCGGCACCTATATCTGAAATGCCTATCGACACCTATATCTGAAATGCCTATCGACATCTATATCTGATATGCCTATCGACACCTATATCTGAAATGCCTATCGACACCTATATCTGAAATGCCTATCGACACCTATATCTGAAATGCCTATCGACACCTATATCTGAAATGTCTATCGACACCTATATCTGAAATGCCTATCGACACCTATTTTTGAAATGCCAATCGGAAACTACATCTGAAATGCCTATCAGCACCTATATTTGAAATGCCTATCGGCAACCATATCTGGAATGCCTATCGGCACCTATAGTTGAAATGCCTATCGGCTTCTATATCTGAAATGCCTATCGGCACCTATTTTTAAAATGCCAATCGGCAACTATATCTGAAATGCCTATCGGCACCTATATCTGAAATGCCTATCGACACCTATTTTTGAAATGCCTATCGGAAACTACATCTGAAATGCCTATCAGCACCTATATTTGAAATGCCTATCGGCAACCATATCTGGAATGCCTATCGGCACCTATATTTGAAATGCCTATCGGCTTCTATATCTGAAATGCCTATCGGCACCTATTTTTAAAATGCCAATCGGCAACTATATCTGAAATGCCTATCGGCACCTATATCTGAAATGCCTATCGACACCTATATCTGAAATGCCTATCGACACCTATATCTGAAATGCCTATCGACACCTATATCTGAAATGCCTATCGACACCTATATCTGAAATGCCTATCGACACCTATATCTGAAATGCCTATCGACACCTATATCTGAAATGCCTATCGACACTTATATCTGAAATGCCTATCGACACCTATTTTTGAAATGCCTATCGGAAACTACATCTGAAATGCCTATCAGCACCTATATTTGAAATGCCTATCGGCAACCATATCTGGAATGCCTATCGGCACCTATATTTGAAATGCCTATCGGCTTCTATATCTGAAATGCCTATCGGCTCCTATTTTTAAAATGCCAATCGGCAACTATATCTGAAATGCCTATCGGCACCTATATCTGAAATGCCTATCGACACCTATATCTGAAATGCCTATCGACACTTATATCTGAAATGCCTATCGACACCTATATCTGAAATGCCTATCGACACCTATATCTGAAATGCCTATCGACACCTATATCTGAAATGCCTATCGACACCTATTTTTGAAATGCCTATCGGAAACTACATACGAAATGCCTATCAGCACCTATATTTGAAATGCCTATCGGCAACCATATCTGGAATGCCTATCGGCACCTATATTTGAAATGCACTATCGGCTTCTATATCTGAAATGCCTATCGGCACCTATTTTTAAAATGCCAATCGGCAACTATATCTGAAATGCCTATCGGCACCTATATCTGAAATGCCTATCGACACCTATATCTGAAATGCCTATCGACACTTATATCTGAAATGCCTATCGACACCTATATCTGAAATGCCTATCGACACCTATATCTGAAATGCCTATCGACACCTATTTTTGAAATGCCTATCGGAAACTACATCTGAAATGCCTACCAGCACCTATATTTGAAATGCCTATCGGCAACCATATCTGGAATGCCTATCGGCACCTATATTTGAAATGCCTATCGGCTTCTATATCTGAAATGCCTATCGGCACCTATTTTTAAAATGCCAATCGGCAACTATATCTGAAATGCCTATCGGCGCCTATATCTGAAATGCCTATCGACACCTATATCTGAAATGCCTATCGACACCTATATCTGAAATGCCTATCGACACCTATATCTGATATGCCTATCGACACCTATATCTGAAATGCCTATCGACACCTATATCTGAAATGCCTATCGACACCTATATCTGAAATGCCTATCGACACCTATATCTGAAATGTCTATCGACACCTATATCTGAAATGCCTATCGACACCTATTTTTGAAATGCCAATCTAGAACTACATCTGAAATGCCTATCAGCACCTATATTTGAAATGCCTATCGGCAACCATATCTGGAATGCCTATCGGCACCTATATTTGAAATGCCTATCGGCTTCTATATCTGAAATGCCTATCGGCACCTATTTTTAAAATGCCAATCGGCAACTATATCTGAAATGCCTATCGGCACCTATATCTGAAATGCCTATCGACACCTATTTTTGAAATGCCTATCGGAAACTACATCTGAAATGCCTATCAGCACCTATATTTGAAATGCCTATCTGCAACCATATCTGGAATGCCTATCGGCACCTATATTTGAAATGCCTATCGGCTTCTATATCTGAAATGCCTATCGGCACCTATTTTTAAAATGCCAATCGGCAACTATATCTGAAATGCCTATCGGCACCTATATCTGAAATGCCTATCGACACCTATATCTGAAATGCCTATCGACACCTATATCTGAAATGCCTATCGACACCTATATCTGAAATGCCTATCGACACCTATATCTGAAATGCCTATCGACACCTATATCTGAAATGCCTATCGACACCTATATCTGAAATGCCTATCGACACTTATATCTGAAATGCCTATCGACACCTATTTTTGAAATGCCTATCGGAAACTACATCTGAAATGCCTATCAGCACCTATATTTGAAATGCCTATCGGCAACCATATCTGGAATGCCTATCGGCACCTATATTTGAAATGCCTATCGGCTTCTATATCTGAAATGCCTATCGGCTCCTATTTTTAAAATGCCAATCGGCAACTATATCTGAAATGCCTATCGGCACCTATATCTGAAATGCCTATCGACACCTATATCTGAAATGCCTATCGACACTTATATCTGAAATGCCTATCGACACCTATATCTGAAATGCCTATCGACACCTATATCTGAAATGCCTATCGACACCTATATCTGAAATGCCTATCGACACCTATTTTTGAAATGCCTATCGGAAACTACATCTGAAATGCCCATCAGCACCTATATTTGAAATGCCTATCGGCAACCATATCTGGAATGCCTATCGGCACCTATAATTGAAATGCCTATCGGCTTCTATATCTGAAATGCCTACCGGCACCTATTTTTAAAATGCCAATCGGCAACTATATCTGAAATGCCTATCGGCACCTATATCTGAAATGCCTATCGACACCTATATCTGAAATGCCTATCGACACCTATATCTGAAATGCCTATCGACACCTATATCTGAAATGCCTATCGACACCTATATCTGAAATGCCTATCGACACCTATATCTGAAATGCCTATCGACACCTATATCTGAAATGCCTATCGACACCTATATCTGAAATGCCTATCGACACTTATATCTGAAATGCCTATCTACACCTATTTTTGAAATGCCAATCGGAAACTACATCTGAAATGCCTATCAGCACTTATATTTGAAATGCCTATCGGCAACCATATCTGGAATGCCTATCGGCACCTATATTTGAAATGCCTATCGGCTTCTATATCTGAAATGCCTATCGGCACCTATTTTTAAAATGCCAATCGGCAACTATATCTGAAATGCCTATTGGCACCTATATCTGAAATGCCTATCGACACCTATATCTGAAATGCCTATCGACCCCTATATCTGAAATGCCTATCGACACCTATATCTGAAATGCCTATCGACACCTATATCTGAAATGCCTATCGACACCTATATCTGAAATGCCTATCGACACCTATATCTGAAATGCCTATCGACACCTATATCTGAAATGCCTATCGACACCTATTTTTAAAATGCCTATCGGAAACTACATCTGAAATGCCTATCAGCACCTATATTTGAAATGCCTATCGGCAACCATATCTGGAATGCCTATCGACAACTATATTTGAAATGCCTATCGGCTTCTATATCTGAAATGCCTATCGGCACCTATTTTTAAAATGCCAATCGGCAACTATATCTGAAATGCCTATCGGCACCTATATCTGAAATGCCTATCGACACCTATATCTGAAATGCCTATCGACCCCTATATCTGAAATGCCTATCGACACCTATATCTGAAATGCCTATCGACACCTATATCTGAAATGCCTATCGACACCTATATCTGAAATGCCTATCGACACCTATATCTGAAATGCCTATCGACACCTATATCTGAAATGCCTATCGACACCTATTTTTGAAATGCCTATCGGAAACTACATCTGGAATGCCTATCGGCACCTATATTTGAAATGCCTATCGGAAACTATATCTGAAATGCCTATCAGCACCTATATTTGAAATGCCTATCGGCAACCATATCTGAAATGCCAATCGGCAACTATATCTGAAATGCCTATCGGCACCTATATCTGAAATGCCTATCGACACCTATATCTGAAATGCCTATCGACACCTATATCTGAAATGCCTATCGACACCTATATCTAAAATGCCTATCGACACCTATATCTGAAATGCCTATCGACACCTATATCTGAAATGCCTATCGACACCTATATCTGAAATGCCTATCGACACCTATATCTGAAATGCCTATCGACACCTATATCTGAAATGCCTATCGACACCTATTTTTGAAATGCCTATCGGAAACTACATCTGAAATGCCTATCAGCACCTATATTTGAAATGCCTATCGGCAACCATATCTGGAATGCCTATCGGCACCTAAATTTGAAATGCCTATCGGCTTCTATATCTGAAATGCCTATCGGCACCTATTTTTAAAATGCCAATCGGCAACTATATCTGAAATGCCTATCGGCACCTATATCTGAAATGCCTATCGACACCTATATCTGAAATGCCTATCGACACCTATATCTGAAATGCCTATCGACACCTATATCTGAAATGCCTATCGACACCTATTTTTGAAATGCCTATCGGAAACTACATCTGAAATGCCTATCAGCACCTATATTTGAAATGCCTATCGGCAACCATATCTGGAATGCCTATCGGCACCTATATTTGAAATGCCTATCGGCTTCTATATCTGAAATGCCTATCGGCTCCTATTTTTAAAATGCCAATCGGCAACTATATCTGAAATGCCTATCGGCACCTATATCTGAAATGCCTATCGACACCTATATCTGAAATGCCTATCGACACTTATATCTGAAATGCCTATCGACACCTATATCTGAAATGCCTATCGACACCTATATCTGAAATGCCTATCGACACCTATATCTGAAATGCCTATCGACACCTATTTTTGAAATGCCTATCGGAAACTACATCTGAAATGCCTATCAGCACCTATATTTGAAATGCCTATCGGCAACCATATCTGGAATGCCTATCGGCACCTATATTTGAAATGCACTATCGGCTTCTATATCTGAAATGCCTATCGGCACCTATTTTTAAAATGCCAATCGGCAACTATATCTGAAATGCCTATCGGCACCTATATCTGAAATGCCTATCGACACCTATATCTGAAATGCCTATCGACACTTATATCTGAAATGCCTATCGACACCTATATCTGAAATGCCTATCGACACCTATATCTGAAATGCCTATCGACACCTATTTTTGAAATGCCTATCGGAAACTACATCTGAAATGCCTACCAGCACCTATATTTGAAATGCCTATCGGCAACCATATCTGGAATGCCTATCGGCACCTATATTTGAAATGCCTATCGGCTTCTATATCTGAAATGCCTATCGGCACCTATTTTTAAAATGCCAATCGGCAACTATATCTGAAATGCCTATCGGCGCCTATATCTGAAATGCCTATCGACACCTATATCTGAAATGCCTATCGACACCTATATCTGAAATGCCTATCGACACCTATATCTGAAATGCCTATCGACACCTATATCTGAAATGCCTATCGACACCTATTTTTGAAATGCCTATCGGAAACTACATCTGAAATGCCTATCAGCACCTATATTTGAAATGCCTATCGGCAACCATATCTGAAATGCCTATCGGCACCTATATTTGAAATGCCTATCGGCTTCTATATCTGAAATGCCTATCGGCACCTATTTTTAAAATGCAAATCGGCAACTATATCTGAAATGCCTATCGGCACCTATATCTGAAATGCCTATCGACACCTATATCTGAAATGCCTATCGACACCTATATCTGAAATGCCTATCGACACCTATATCTGAAATGCCTATCGACACCTATATCTGAAATGCCTATCGACACCTATATCTGAAATGCCTATCGACACCTATATCTGAAATGCCTATCGACACCTATATCTGAAATGCCTATCGACACCTATATCTGAAATGCCTATCGACACCTATATCTGAAATGCCTATCGACACCTATTTTTGAAATGCCTATCGGAAACTACATCTGAAATGCCTATCAGCACCTATATTTGAAATGCCTATCGGCAACCATATCTGGAATGCCTATCGGCACCTATATTTGAAATGCCTATCGGCTTCTATATCTGAAATGCCTATCGGCACCTATTTTTAAAATGCCAATCGGCAACTATATCTGAAATGCCTATCGGCACCTATATCTGAAATGCCTATCGACACCTATATCTGAAATGCCTATCGACACCTATATCTGAAATGCCTATCGACACCTATATCTGAAATGCCTATCGACACCTATATCTGAAATGTCTATCGACACCTATATCTGAAATGCCTATCGACACCTATATCTGAAATGCCTATCGACACTTATATCTGAAATGCCTATCGACACCTATTTTTGAAATGCCTATCGGAAACTACATCTGAAATGCCTATCAGCACCTATATTTGAAATGCCTATCGACAACCATATCTGGAATGCCTATCGGCACCTATATTTGAAATGCCTATCGGCTTCTATATCTGAAATGCCTATCGGCACCTATTTTTAAAATGCCAATCGGCAACTATATCTGAAATGCCTATCGGCACCTATATCTGAAATGCCTATCGACACCTATATCTGAAATGCCTATCGACACCTATATCTGAAATGCCTATCGACACCTATATCTGAAATGCCTATCGACACCTATATCTGAAATGCCTATCGACACCTATATCTGAAATGCCTATCGACACCTATATCTGAAATGCCTATCGACACCTATATCTGAAATGCCTATCGACACCTATATCTGAAATGCCTATCGACACCTATTTTTGAAACGCCTATCGGAAACTACATCTGAAATGCCTATCAGCACCTATATTTGAAATGCCTATCAACAACCATATCTGGAATGCCTATCGGCACCTATATTTGAAATGCCTATCGGCTTCTATATCTGAAATGCCTATCGGCACCTATTTTCAAAATGCCAATCGGCAACTATATCTGAAATGCCTATCGGCACCTATATCTGAAATGCCTATCGACACCTATATCTGAAATGCCTATCGACACCTATATCTGAAATGCCTATCGACACCTATATCTGAAATGCCTATCGACACCTATATCTGAAATGCCTATCGACACCCATATCTGAAATGCCTATCGACACCTATATCTGAAATGCCTATCGACACTTATATCTGAAATGCCTATCGACACCTATTTTTGAAATGCCTATCGGAAACTACATCTGAAATGTCTATCAGCACCTATATTTGAAATGCCTATCGGCAACCATATCTGGAATGCCTATCGGCACCTATATTTGAAATGCCTATCGGCTTCTATATCTGAAATGCCTATCGGCACCTATTTTTAAAATGCCAATCGGCAACTATATCTGAAATGCCTATCGGCACCTATATCTGAAATGCCTATCGACACCTATATCTGAAATGCCTATCGACCCCTATATCTGAAATGCCTATCGACACCTATATCTGAAATGCCTATCGACACCTATATCTGAAATGCCTATCGACACCTATATCTGAAATGCCTATCGACACCTATATCTGAAATGCCTATCGACACCTATATCTGAAATGCCTATCGACACCTATTTTTGAAATGCCTATCGGAAACTACATCTGAAATGCCTATCAGCACCTATATTTGAAAAGCCTATCGGCAACCATATCTGGAATGCCTATCGGCACCTATATTTGAAATGCCTATCGGCTTCTATATATGAAATGCCTATCGGCACCTATTTTTAAAATGCCAATCGGCAACTATATCTGAAATGCCTATCGGCACCTATATCTGAAATGCCTATCGACACCTATATCTGAAATGCCTATCGACACATATATCTGAAATGCCTATCGACACCTATATCTGAAATGCCTATCGACACCTATATCTGAAATGCCTATCGACACCTATATCTGAAATGCCTATCGACACCTATATCTGAAATGCCTATCGACACCTATATCTGAAATGCCTATCGACACCTATATCTGAAATGCCTATCGACACCTATTTTTGAAATGCCTATCGGAAACTACATCTGAAATGCTTATCAGCACCTATATTTGAAATGCCTATCGGCAACCATATCTGGAATGCCTATCGGCACCTATATTTGAAATGCCTATCGGCTTCTATATCTGAAATGCCTATCGGCACCTATTTTTAAAATGCCAATCGGCAACTATATCTGAAATGCCTATCGGCACCTATATCTGAAATGCCTATCGACACATATATCTAAAATGCCTATCGACACCTATATCTGAAATGCCTATCGACACCTATATCTGAAATGCCTATCGACACCTATATCTGAAATGCCTATCGACACCTATATCTGAAATGCCTATCGACACCTATATCTGAAATGCCTATCGACACCTATTTTTGAAATGCCTATCGGAAACTACATCTGAAATGCCTATCAGCACCTATATTTGAAATGCCTATCGGCAACCATATCTGGAATGCCTATCGGCACCTATATTTGAAATGCCTATCGGCTTCTATATCTGAAATGCCTATCGGCACCTATTTTTAAAATGCCAATCGGCAACTATATCTGAAATGCCTATCGGCACCTATATATGAAATGCCTATCGACACCTATATCTGAAATGCCTATCGACACCTATATCTGAAATGCCTATCGACACCTATATCTGAAATGACTA
>JAVRKA010001126.1:0-25467 GCA_034508555.1 Venustoraphidia nigricollis | reverse complement strand
TAGTTTCCGATAGGCATTTCAAAAATAGGTGTCGATAGGCATTTCAGATATAGGTGTCGATAGGCATTTCATATATAGGTGTCGATAGGCATTTCAGATATAGGTGTCGATAGGCATTTCAGATATAGGTGTCGATAAGCATTTCAGATATAGGTGTCGATAGGCATTTCAGATATAGGTGTCGATAGGCATTTCAGATATAGGTGTCGATAGGCATTTCAGATATAGGTGTCGATAGGCATTTCAGATATAGGTGCCGATAAACATTTCAGATATAGTTGCCGATTGGCATTTTAAAAATAGGTGCCGATAGGCATTTCAGATATAGAAGCCGATAGGCATTTCAAATATAGGTGCCGATAGGCATTCCAGATATGTTTGCCGATAGGCATTTCAAATATAGGTGCTGATAGGCATTTCAGATGTAGTTTCCGATAGGCATTTCAAAAATAGGTGTCGATAGGCATTTCAGATATAGGTGTCGATAGGCATTTCAGATATAGGTGTCGATAGGCATTTCAGATATAGGTGTCGATAGGCATTTCAGATATAGGTGTCGATAGGCATTTCAGATATAGGTGTCGATAGGCATTTCAAATATAGGTGTCGATAGGCATTTCAGATATAGGTGCCGATAGGCATTTCAGATATAGTTGCCGATTGGCATTTTAAAAATAGGTGCCGATAGGCATTTCAGATATAGAAGCCGATAGGCATTTCAAATATAGGTGCCGATAGGCATTCCAGATATGGTTGCCGATAGGCATTTCAAATATAGGTGCTGATAGGCATTTCAGATGTAGTTTCCGATAGGCATTTCAAAAATAGATGTCGATAGGCATTTCAGATATAGGTGTCGATAGGCATTTCAGATATAGGTGTCGATAGGCATTTCAGATATAGGTGTCGATAGGCATTTCAGATATAGGTGTCGATAGGCATTTCAGATATAGGTGTCGATAGGCATTTCAGATATAGGTGTCGATAGGCATTTCAGATATAGGTGTCGATAGGCATTTAAGATATAGGTGCCGATAGGCATTTCAGATATAGTTGCCGATTGGCATTTTAAAAATAGGTGCCGATAGGCATTTCAGATATAGAAGCCGATAGGCATTTCAAATATAGGTGCCGATAGGCATTCCAGATATGGTTGCCGATAGGCATTTCAAATATAGGTGCTGATAGGCATTTCAGATGTAGTCTCCGATAGGCATTTCAAAAATAGGTGTCGATAGGCATTTCAGATATAGGTGTCGATAGGCATTTCAGATATAGGTGTCGATAGGCATTTCAGATATAGGTGTCGATAGGCATTTCAGATATAGGTGTCGATAGGCATTTTAGATATAGGTGTCGATAGGCATTTCAGATATAGGTGTCGATAGGCATTTCAGATATAGGTGCCGATAGGCATTTTAGATATAGTTGCCGATTGGCATTTTAAAAATAGGTGCCGATAGGCATTTCAGATATAAAAGCCGATAGGCATTTCAAATATAGGTGCCGATAGGCATTCCAGATATGGTTGCCGATAGGCATTTCAAATATAGGTGCTGATAGGCATTTCAGATGTAGTTTCCGATAGGCATTTCAAAAATAGTTGTCGATAGGCATTTCAGATATAGGTGTCGATAGGCATTTCAGATATATGTGTCGATAGGCATTTCAGACTTAGGTGTCGATAGGCATTTCAGATATAGGTGTCGATAGGCTTTTCAGATATAGGTGTCGATAGGCATTTCAGATATAGGTGTCGATAGGCATTTCAGATATAGGTGTTGATAGGCATTTCAGATATAGGTGCCGATAGGCATTTCAGATATGGTTGCCGATTGGCATTTTAAAAATAGGTGCCGATAGGCATTTCAGATATAGAAGCCGATAGGCATTTCAAATATAGGTGCCGATAGGCATTCCAGATATGGTTGCCGATAGGCATTTCAAATATAGGTGCTGATAGGCATTTCAGATGTAGTTTCCGATAGGCATTTCAAAATTAGGTGTCGATAGGCATTTCAGATATAGGTGTCGATAGGCATTTCAGATATAGGTGTCGATAGGCATTTCAGATATAGGTGTCGATAGGCATTTCAGATATAGGTGTCGATAGGCATTTCAGATATAGGTGTCGATAGGCATTTCAGATATAGGTGTCGATAGGCATTTCAGATATAGGTGTCGATAGGCATTTCAGATATAGGTGCCGATAGGCATTTCAGATATAGTTGCCGATTGGCATTTTAAAAATAGGTGCCGATAGGCATTTCAGATATAGAAGCCGATAGGCATTTCAAATATAGGTGCCGATAGGCATTCCAGATATGGTTGCCGATAGGCATTTCAAATATAGGTGCTGATAGGCATTTCAGATGTAGTTTCCGATAGGCATTTCAAAAATAGGTGTCGATAGGCATTTCAGATATAGGTGTCGATAGGCATTTCAGATATAGGTGTCGATAGGCATTTCAGATATAGGTGTCGATAGGCATTTCAGATATAGGTGTCGATAGGCATTTCAGATATAGGTGTCGATAGGCTTTTCAGATATAGGTGTCGATAGGCATTTCAGATATAGGTGTCGATAGGCATTTCAGATATAGGTGCCGATAGGCATTTCAGATATAGTTGCCGATTGGCATTTTAAAAATAGGTGCCGATAGTCATTTCAGATATAGAAGCCGATAGGCATTTCAAATATAGGTGCCGATAGGCATTCCAGATATGGTTGCCGATAGGCATTTCAAATATAGGTGCTGATAGGCATTTCAGATGTAGTTTCCGATAGGCATTTCAAAAATAGGTGTCGATAGGCTTTTCAGATATAGGTGTCGATAGGCATTTCAAATATAGGTGTCGATAGGCATTTCAGATATAGGTGTCGATAGGCATTTCAGATATAGGTGTCGATAGGCATTTCAGATATAGGTGTCGATAGGCATTTCAGATATAGGTGTCGATAGGCATTTCAGATATAGGTGTCGATAGGCATTTCAGATATAGGTGCCGATAGGCATTTCAGATATAGTTGCCGATTGGCATTTTAAAAATAGGTGCCGATAGGCATTTCAGATATAGAAGCCGATAGGCATTTCAAATATAGGTGCCGATAGGCATTCAAGATATGGTTGCTGATAGGCATTTCAAATATAGGTGCTGATAGGCATTTCAGATGTAGTTTCCAATAGGCATTTCAAAAATAGGTGTCGATAGGCATTTCAGATATAGGTGTCGATAGGCATTTCAGATATAGGTGTCGATAGGCATTTCAGATATAGGTGTCGATAGGCATTTCAGATATAGGTGTCGATAGGCATTTCAGATATAGGTGTCGATAGGCATTTCAGATATAGGTGTCGATAGGCATTTCAGATATAGGTGTCGATAGGCATTTCAGATATAGGTGCCGATAGGCATTTCAGATATAGTTGCCGATTGGCATTTTAAAAATAGGTGCCGATAGGCATTTCAGATATAGGTGTCGATAGGCATTTCAGATATAGGTGTCGATAGGCATTTCAGATATAGGTGTCGATAGGCATTTCAGATATAGGTGTCGATAGGCATTTCAGATATAGGTGTCGATAGGCATTTCAGATATAGGTGCCGATAGGCATTTCAGATATAGTTGCCGATTGTCATTTTAAAAATAGGTGCCGATAGGCATTTCAGATATAGAAGCCGATAGGCATTTCAAATATAGGTGCCGATAGGCATTCCAGATATGGTTGCCGATAGGCATTTCAAATATAGGTGCTGATAGGCATTTCAGATGTAGTTTCCGATAGGCATTTCAAAAATAAGTGTCGATAGGCGTTTCAGATATAGGTGTCGATAGGCATTTCAGATATAGGTCCCGATAGGCATTTCAGATATAGTTGCCGATTGGCATTTTAAAAATAGGTGCCGATAGGCATTTCAGATATAGAAGACGATAGGCATTTCAAATATAGGTGCCGATAGGCATTCCAGATATGGTTGCCGATAGGCATTTCAAATATAGGTGCTGATAGGCATTTCAGATGTAGTTTCCGATAGGCATTTCAAAAATAGGTGTCGATAGGCATTTCAGATATAGGTGTCGATAGGCATTTCAGATATAGGTGTCGATAGGCATTTCAGATATAGGTGTCGATAGGCATTTCAGATATAGGTGTCGATAGGCATTTTAGATATAGGTGCCGATAGGCATTTCAGATATAGTTGCCGATTGGCATTTTAAAAATAGGTGCCGATAGGCATTTCAGATATAGAAGCCGATAGGCATTTCAAATATAGGTGCCGATAGGCATTCCAGATATGGTTGCCGATAGGCATTTCAAATATAGGTGCTGATAGGCATTTCAGATGTAGTTTCCGATAGGCATTTCAAAAATAGGTGTCGATAGGCATTTCAGATATAGGTGTCGATAGGCATTTCAGATATAGGTGTCGATAGGCATTTCAGATATAGGTGTCGATAGGCATTTCAGATATAGGTGTCGATAGGCATTTCAGATATAGGTGTCGATAGGCATTTCAGATATAGGTGTCGATAGGCATTTCAGATATAGGTGTCGATAGGCATTTCAGATATAGGTGCCGATAGGCATTTCAGATATAGTTGCCGATTGGCATTTTAAAAATAGGTGCCGATAGGCATTTCAGATATAGAAGCCGATAGGCATTTCAAATATAGGTGCCGATCGGCATTCCAGATATGGTTGCCGATAGGCATTTCAAATATAGGTGCTGATAGGCATTTCAGATGTAGTTTCCGATAGGCATTTCAAAAATAGGTGTCGATAGGCATTTCAGATATAGGTGTCGATAGGCATTTCAGATATAGGTGTCGATAGGCATATCAGATATAGGTGTCGATAGGCATTTCAGATATAGGTGTCGATAGGCATTTCAGATATAGGTGCCGATAGGCATTTCAGATATAGTTGCCGATTGGCATTTTAAAAATAGGTGCCGATAGGCATTTCAGATATAGAAGCCGATAGGCATTACAAATATAGGTGCCGATAGGCATTCCAGATATGGTTGCCGATAGGCATTTCAAATATAGGTGCTGATAGGCATTTCAGATGTAGTTTCCGATAGGCATTTCAAAAATAGGTGTCGATAGGCATTTCAGATATAGGTGTCGATAGGCATTTCAGATATAGGTGTCGATAGGCATTTCAGATATAGGTGTCGATAGGCATTTCAGATATAGGTGTCGATAGGCATTTCAGATATAGGTGTCGATAGGCATTTCAGATATAGGTGTCGATAGGCATTTCAGATATAGGTGTCGATAGGCATTTCAGATATAGGTGCCGATAGGCATTTCAGATATAGTTGCCGATTGGCATTTTAAAAATAGGTGCCGATAGGCATTTCAGATATAGAAGCCGATAGGCATTTCAAATATAGGTGCCGATAGGCATTCCAGATATGGTTGCCGATAGGCATTTCAAATATAGGTGCTGATAGGCATTTCAGATGTAGTTTCCGATAGGCATATCAAAAATAGGTGTCGATAGGCATTTCAGATATAGGTGTCGATAGGCATTTCAGATATAGGTGTCGATAGGCATTTCAGATATAGGTGTCGATAGGCATTTCAGATATAGGTGTCGATAGGCATTTCAGATATAGGTGTCGATAGGCATTTCAGATATAGGTGTCGATAGGCATTTCAAATATAGGTGTCGATAGGCATTTCAGATATAGGTGCCGATAGGCATTTCAGATATAGTTGCCGATTGGCATTTTAAAAATAGGTGCCGATAGGCATTTCAGATATAGAAGCCGATAGGCATTTCAAATATAGGTGCCGATAGGCATTCCAGATATGGTTGCCGATAGGCATTTCAAATATAGGTGCTGATAGGCATTTCAGATGTAGTTTCCGATAGGCATTTCAAAAATAGGTGTCGATAGGCATTTCAGATATATGTGTCGATAGGCATTTCAGATATAGGTGTCGATAGGCATTTCAGATATAGGTGCCGATAGGCATTTCAGATATAGTTGCCGATTGGCATTTTAAAAATAGGTGCCGATAGGCATTTCAGATATAGAAGCCGATAGGCATTTCAAATATAAGTGCCGATAGGCATTCCAGATATGGTTGCCGATAGGCATTTCAAATATAGGTGCTGATAGGCATTTCAGATGTAGTTTCCGATAGGCATTTCAAAAATAGGTGTCGATAGGCATTTCAGATATAGGTGTCGATAGGCATTTCAGATATAGGTGTCGATAGGCATTTCAGATATAGGTGTCGATAGGCATTTCAGATATAGGTGTCGATAGGCATTTCAGATATAGGTGTCGATAGGCATTTCAGATATAGGTGTCGATAGGCGTTCCAGATATAGGTGTCGATAGGCATTTCAGATATAGGTGCCGATAGGCATTTCAGATATAGTTGCCGATTGGCATTTTAAAAATAGGTGCCGATAGGCATTTCAGATATAGAAGCCGATAGGCATTTCAAATATAGGTGCCGATAGGCATTTCAGATATGGTTGCCGATAGGCATTTCAAATATAGGTGCTGATAGGCATTTCAGATGTAGTTTCCGATAGGCATTTCAAAAATAGGTGTCGATAGGCATTTCAGATATAGGTGTCGATAGGCATTTCAGATATAGGTGTCGATAGGCATTTCAGATATAGGTGTCGATAGGCATTTCAGATATAGGTGTCGATAGGCATTTCAAATATAGGTGTCGATAGGCATTTCAGATATAGGTGTCGATAGGCATTTCAGATATAGGTGACGATAGGCATTTCAGATATAGGTGCCGATAGGCATTTCAGATATAGTTGCCGATTGGCATTTTAAAAATAGGTGCCGATAGGCATTTCAGATATAGAAGCCGATAGGCATTTCAAATATAGGTGCCGATAGGCATTCCAGATATGGTTGCCGATAGGCATTTCAAATATAGGTGCTGATAGGCATTTCAGATGTAGTTTCCGATAGGCATTTCAAAAATAGGTGTCGATAGGCATTTCAGATATAGGTGTCGATAGGCATTTCAGATATAGGTGTCGATAGGCATTTCAGATATAGGTGTCGATAGGCATTTCAGATATAGGTGTCGATAGGCATTTCAGATATAGGTGTCGATAGGCATTTCAGATATAGGTGTCAATAGGCATTTTAGATATAGGTGTCGATAGGCATTTCAGATATAGGTGCCGATAGGCATTTCAGATATAGTTGCCGATTGGCATTTTAAAAATAGGTGCCGATAGGCATTTCAGATATAGAAGCCGATAGGCATTTCAAATATAGGTGCCGATAGGCATTCCAGATATGGTTGCCGATAGGCATTTCAAATATAGGTGCTGATAGGCATTTCAGATGTAGTTTCCGATAGGCATTTCAAAAATAGGTGTCGATAGGCATTTCAGATATAGGTGTCGATAGGCATTTCAGATATAGGTGTCGATAGGCATTTCAGATAAAGGTGTCGATAGGCATTTCAGATATAGGTGTCGATAAGCATTTCAGATATAGGTGTCGATAGGCATTTCAGATATAGGTGTCGATAGGCATTTCAGATATAGGTGTCGATAGGCATTTCAGATATAGGTGTCGATAGGCATTTCAGATATAGGTGCCGATAAACATTTCAGATATAGTTGCCGATTGGCATTTTAAAAATAGGTGCCGATAGGCATTTCAGATATAGAAGCCGATAGGCATTTCAAATATAGGTGCCGATAGGCATTCCAGATATGGTTGCCGTTAGGCATTTCAAATATAGGTGCTGATAGGCATTTCAGATGTAGTTTCCGATAGGCATTTCAAAAATAGGTGTCGATAGGCATTTCAGATATAGGTGTCGATAGGCATTTCAGATATAGGTGTCGATAGGCATTTCAGATATAGGTGTCGATAGGCATTTCAGATATAGGTGTCGATAGGCATTTCAGATATAGGTGTCGATAGGCATTTCAGATATAGGTGTCGATAGGCATTTCAGATATAGGTGCCGATAGGCATTTCAGATATAGTTGCCGATTGGCATTTTAAAAATAGGTGCCGATAGGCATTCCAGATATAGAAGCCGATAGGCATTTCAAATATAGGTGCCGATAGGCATTCCAGATATGGTTGCCGATAGGCATTTCAAATATAGGTGCTGATAGGCATTTCAGATGTAGTTTCCGATAGGCATTTCAAAAATAGGTGTCGATAGGCATTTCAGATATAGGTGTCGATAGGCATTTCAGATATAGGTGTCGATAGGCATTTCAGATATAGGTGTCGATAGGCATTTCAGATATAGGTGTCGATAGGCATTTCAGTTATAGGTGTCGATAGGCATTTCAGATATAGGTGTCGATAGGCATTTCAGATATAGGTGTCGATAGGCATTTCAGATATAGGTGCCGATAGGCATTTCAGATATAGTTGCCGATTGGAATTTTAAAAATAGGTGCCGATAGGCATTTCAGATATAGAAGCCGATAGGCATTTCAAATATAGGTGCCGATAGGCATTCCAGATATGGTTGCCGATAGGCATTTCAAATATAGGTGCTGATAGGCATTTCAGATGTAGTTTCCGATAGGCATTTCAAAAATAGGTGACGATAGGCATTTCAGATATAGGTGTCGATAGGCATTTCAGATATAGGTGTCGATAGGCATTTCAGATATAGGTGTCGATAGGCATTTCAGATATAGGTGTCGATAGGCATTTCAGATATAGGTGTCGATAGGCATTTCAGATATAGGTGTCGATAGGCATTTAAGATATAGGTGTCGATAGGCATTTCAGATATAGGTGCCGATAGGCATTTCAGATATAGTTGCCGATTGGCATTTTAAAAATAGGTTCCGATAGGCATTTCAGATATAGAAGCCGATAGGCATTTCAAATATAGGTGCCGATAGGCATTCCAGATATGGTTGCCGATAGGCATTTCAAATATAGGTGCTGATAGGCATTTCAGATGTAGTTTCCGATAGGCATTTCAAAAATAGTTGTCGATAGGCATTTCAGATATAGGTGTCGATAGGCATTTCAGATATATGTGTCGATAGGCATTTCAGACTTAGGTGTCGATAGGCATTTCAGATATAGGTGTCGATAGGCTTTTCAGATATAGGTGTCGATAGGCATTTCAGATATAGGTGTCGATAGGCATTTCAGATATAGGTGTTGATAGGCATTTCAGATATAGGTGCCGATAGGCATTTCAGATATGGTTGCCGATTGGCATTTTAAAAATAGGTGCCGATAGGCATTTCAGATATAGAAGCCGATAGGCATTTCAAATATAGGTGCCGATAGGCATTCCAGATATGGTTGCCGATAGGCATTTCAAATATAGGTGCTGATAGGCATTTCAGATGTAGTTTCCGATAGGCATTTCAAAAATAGGTGTCGATAGGCATTTCAGATATAGGTGTCGATAGGCATTTCAGATATAGGTGTCGATAGGCATTTCAGATATAGGTGTCGATAGGCATTTCAGATATAGGTGTCGATAGGCATTTCAGATATAGGTGTCGATAGGCATTTCAGATATAGGTGTCGATAGGCATTTCAGATATAGGTGTCGATAGGCATTTCAGATATAGGTGCCGATAGGCATTTCAGATATAGCTGCCGATTGGCATTTTAAAAATAGGTGCCGATAGGCATTTCAGATATAGAAGCCGATAGGCATTTCAAATATAGGTGCCGATAGGCATTCCAGATATGGTTGCCGATAGGCATTTCAAATATAGGTGCTGATAGGCATTTCAGATGTAGTTTCCGATAGGCATTTCAAAAATAGGTGTCGATAGGCATTTCAGATATAGGTGTCGATAGGCATTTCAGATATAGGTGTCGAAAGGCATTTCAGATATAGGTGTCGATAGGCATTTCAGATATAGGTGTCGATAGGCATTTCAGATATAGGTGTCGATAGGCATTTCAGATATAGGTGTCGATAGGCATTTCAGATATAGGTGTCGATAGGCATTTCAGATATAGGTGTCGATAGGCATTTCAGATATAGGTGCCGATAGGCATTTCAGATATAGTTGCCGATTGGCATTTTAAAAATAGGTGCCGATAGGCATTTCAGATATAGAAGCCGATAGGCATTTCAAATATAGGTGCCGATAGGCATTCCAGATATGATTGCCGATAGGCATTTCAAATATAGGTGCTGATAGGCATTTCAGATATAGGTGTCGATAGGCATTTTAGATATAGGTGTCGATAGGCATTTCAGATATAGGTGTCGATAGGCATTTCAGATATAGGTGTCGATAGGCATTTCAGATATAGGTGTCGATAGGCATTTCAAATATAGGTGTCGATAGGCATTTCAGATATAGGTGTCGATAGGCATTTCAGATATAGGTGCCGATAGGCATTTCAGATATAGTTGCCGATTGGCATTTTAAAAATAGTTGCCGATAGGCATTTCAGATATAGAAGCCGATAGGCATTTCAAATATAGGTGCCGATAGGCATTCCAGATATGGTTGCCGATTGGCATTTCAAATATAGGTGCCGATAGGCATTCCAGATATGGTTGCCGATAGGCATTTCAAATATAGGTGCTGATAGGCATTTCAGATGTAGTTTCCGATAAGCATTTCAAAAATAGGTGTCGATAGGCATTTCAGATATAGGTGTCGATAGGCATTTCAGATATAGGTGTCGATAGGCATTTCAGATATAGGTGTCGATAGGCATTTCAGATATAGGTGTCGATAGGCATTTCAGATATAGGTGTCGATAGGCATTTCAGATATAGGTGTCGATAGGCATTTCAGATATAGGTGTCGATAGGCATTTCAGATATAGGTGCCGATAGGCATTTCAGATACAGTTGCCGATTGGCATTTTAAAAATAGGTGCCGATAGGCATTTCAGATATAGAAGCCGATAGGCATTTCAAATATAGGTGCCGATAGGCATTCCAGATATGGTTGCCGATAGGCATTTCAAATATAGGTGCTGATAGGCATTTCAGATGTAGTATCCGATAGGCATTTCAAAAATACGTGTCGATAGGCATTTCAGATATAGGTGTCGATAGGCATTTCAGATATAGGTGTCGATAGGCATTTCAGATATAGGTGTCGATAGGCATTTCAGATATAGGTGTCGATAGGCATTTCAGATATAGGTGTCGATAGGGATTTCAGATATAGGTGTCGATAGGCATTTCAGATATAGGTGTCGGTAGGCATTTCAGATATAGGTGTCGATAGGCATTTCAGATATAGGTGCCGATAGGCATTTCAGATATAGTTGCCGATTGGCATTTTAAAAATAGGTGCCGATAGGCATTTCAGATATAGAAGCCGATAGGCATTTCAAATATAGGTGCCGATAGGCATTCCAGATATGGTTGCCGATAGGCATTTCAAATATAGGTGCTGATAGGCATTTCAGATGTAGTTTCCGATAGGCATTTCAAAAATAGGTGTCGATAGGTATTTCAGATATAGGTGTCGATAGGCATTTCAGATATAGGTGTCGATAGGCATTTTAGATATAGGTGTCGATAGGCATTTCAGATATAGGTGTCGATAGGCATTTCAGATATAGGTGTCGATAGGCATTTCAGATATAGGTGTCGATAGGCATTTCAGATATAGGTGTCGATAGGCATTTCAGATATATGTGCCGATAGGCATTTCAGATATAGTTGCCGATTGGCATTTTAAAAATAGGTGCCGATAGGCATTTCAGATAGAGAAGCCGATAGGCATTTCAAATATAGGTGCCGATAGGCATTCCAGATATGGTTGCCGATAGGCATTTCAAATATAGGTGCTGATAGGCATTTCAGATGTAGTTTCCGATAGGCATTTCAACAATAGGTGTCGATAGGCATTTCAGATATAGGTGTCGATAGGCATTTCAGATATAGGTGTCGATAGGCATTTCAGATATAGGTGTCGATAGGCATTTCAGATATAGGTGTCGATAGGCATTTCAGATATAGGTGTCGATAGGCATTTCAGATATAGGTGTCGATAGGCGTTTCAGATATAGGTGTCGATAGGCATTTCAGATATAGGTGTCGATAGGCATTTCAGATATAGGTGCCGATAGGCATTTTAGATATAGTTGCCGATTGGCATTTTAAAAATAGGTGCCGATAGGCATTTCAGATATTGAAGCCGATAGGCATTTCAAATATAGGTGCCGATAGGCATTCCAGATATGGTTGCCGATAGGCATTTCAAATATAGGTGCTGATAGGCATTTCAGATGTAGTTTCCGATAGGCATTTCAAAAATAGGTGTCGATAGGCATTTCAGATATAGGTGTCGATAGGCATTTCAGATATAGGTGTCGATAGGCATTTCAGATATAGGTGTCGATAGGCATTTCAGATATAGGTGTCGATAGGCATTTCAGATATAGGTGTCGATAGGCATTTCAGATATAGGTGTCGATAGGCATTTCAGATATAGGTGTCGATAGGCATTTCAGATATAGGTGTCGATAGGCATTTCAGATATAGGTGCCGATAGGCATTTCAGATATAGTTGCCGATTGGCATTTTAAAAATAGGTGCCGATAGGCATTTCAGATATAGAAGCCGATAGGCATTTCAAATATAGGTGCCGATAGGCATTCCAGATATGGTTGCCGATAGGCATTTCAAATATAGGTGCTGATAGGCATTTCAGATGTAGTTTCCGATAGGCATTTCAAAAATAGGTGTCGATAGGCATTTCAGATATAGGTGTCGATAGGCATTTCAGATATAGGTGTCGATAGGCATTTCAGATATAGGTGTCGACAGGCATTTCAGATATAGGTGTCGAAAGGCATTTCAGATATAGGTGTCGATAGGCATTTCAGATATAGGTGTCGATAGGCATTTCAGATATAGGTGTCGATAGGCATTTCAGATATAGGTGCCGATAGGCATTTCAGATATAGTTGCCGATTGGCATTTTAAAAATAGGTGCCGATAGGCATTTCAGATATAGAAGCCGATAGGCATTTCAAATATAGGTGCCGATAGGCATTCCAGATATGGTTGCCGATAGGCATTTCAAATATAGGTGCTGATAGGCATTTCAGATGTAGTTTCCGATAGGCATTTCAAAAATAGGTGTCGATAGGCATTTCAGATATAGGTGTCGATAGGCATTTCAGATATAGGTGTCGATAGGCATTTCAGATATAGGTGTCGATAGGCATTTCAGATATAGGTGTCGATAGGCATTTCAGATATAGGTGTCGATAGGCATTTCAGATATAGGTGTCGATAGGCATTTCAGATATAGGTGTCGATAGGCATTTCAGATATAGGTGTCGATAGGCATTTCAGATATAGGTGCCGATAGGCATTTCAGATATAGTTGCCGATTGGCATTTTAAAAATAGGTGCCGATAGGCATTTCAGATATAGAAGCCGATAGGCATTTCAAATATAGGTGCCGATAGGCATTCCAGATATGGTTGCCGATAGGCATTTCAAATATAGGTGCTGATAGGCATTTCAGATGTAGTTTCCGATTGGCATTTCAGATGTAGTTTCCGATAGGCATTTCAGATATAGGTGTCGATAGGCATTTCAGATATAGGTGTCGATAGGCATTTCAGATATAGGTGTCGATAGGCATTTTAGATATAGGTGTAGATAGGCATTTCAGATATAGGTGTCGATAGGCATTTCAGATATAGGTGTCGATAGGCATTTCAGATATAGGTGTCGATAGGCATTTCAGATATAGGTGCCGATAGGCATTTCAGATATAGTTGCCGATTTGCATTTTAAAAATAGGTGCCGATAAGCATTTCAGATATAGAAGCCGATAGGCATTTCAAATATAGGTGCCGATAGGCATTCCAGATATGGTTGCCGATAGGCATTTCAAATATAGGTGCTGATAAGCATTTCAGATGTAGTTTCCGATAGGCATTTCAAAAATAGGTGTCGATAGGCATTTCAGATATAGTTGTCGATAGGCATTTCAGATATAGGTGTCGATAGGCATTTCAGATATAGGTGTCGATAGGCATTTCAGATATAGGTGTCGATAGGCATTTCAGATATAGGTGTCTATAGGCATTTCAGATATAGGTGTCGATAGGCATTTCAGATATAGGTGTCGATAGGCATTTCAGATATAGGAGCCGATAGGCATTTCAGATATAGTTGCCGATTGGCATTTTAAAAATAGGTGCCGATAGGCATTTCAGATATAGAAGCCGATAGGCATTTCAAGTATAGGTGCCGATAGGCATTCCAGATATGGTTGCCGATAGGCATTTCAAATATAGGTGCTGATAGGCATTTCAGATGTAGTTTCCGATAGGCATTTCAAAAATAGGTGTCGATAGGCATTTCAGATATAGGTGTCGATAGGCATTTCAGATATAGGTGTCGATAGGCATTTCAGATATAGGTGTCGATAGGCATTTCAGATATAGGTGTCGATAGGCATTTCAGATATAGGTGTCGATAGGCATTTCAGATATAGGTGTCGATAGGCATTTCAGATATAGGTGTCGATAGGCATTTCAGATATAGGTGTTGATAGGCATTTCAGATATAGGTGCCGATAGGCATTTCAGATATAGTTGCCGATTGGCATTTTAAAAATAGGTGCCGATAGGCATTTCAGATATAGAAGCCGATAGGCATTTCAAATATAGGTGCCGATAGGCATTCCAGATATGGTTGCCGATAGGCATTTCAAATATAGGTGCTGATAGGCATTTCAGATGTAGTTTCCGATAGGCATTTCAAAAATAGGTGTCGGTAGGCATTTCAGATATAGGTGTCGATAGGCATTTCAGATATAGGTGTCGATAGGCATTTCAAATATAGGTGTTGATAGGCATTTCAGATATAGGTGTCGATAGGCATTTCAGATATAGGTGTCGATAGGCATTTCAGATATAGGTGTCGATAGGCATTTCAGATATAGGTGTCGATAGGCATTTCAGATATAGGTGCCGATAAGCATTTCAGATATAGTTGCCGATTGGCATTTTAAAAATAGGTGCCGATAGGCATTTCAGATATAGAAGCCGATAGGCATTTCAAATATAGGTGCCGATAGGCATTCCAGATATGGTTGCCGATAGGCATTTCAAATATAGGTGCTGATGGGCATTTCAGATGTAGTTTCCGATAGGCATTTCAAAAATAGGTGTCGATAGGCATTTCAGATATAGGTGTCGATAAGCATTTCAGATATAGGTGTCGATAGGCATTTCAGATATAGGTGTCGATAGGCATTTCAGATATAGGTGTCGATAGGCATTTCAGATATAGGTGTCGATAGGCATTTCAGATATAGGTGTCGATAGGCATTTCAGATATAGATGTCGATAGGCATTTTAGATATAGGTGCCGATAGGCATTTCAGATATAGTTGCCGATTGGCATTTTAAAAATAGGTGCCGATAGGCATTTCAGATATAGAAGCCGATAGGCATTTCAAATATAGGTGCCGATAGGCATTCCAGATATGGTTGCCGATAGGCATTTCAAATATAGGTGCTGATAGGCATTTCAGATGTAGTTTCCGATAGGCATTTCAAAAATAGGTGTCGATAGGCATTTCAGATATAGGTGTCGATAGGCATTTCAGATATAGGTGTCGATAGGCATTTCAGATATAGGTGTCGATAGGCATTTCAGATATAGGTGTCGATAGGCATTTCAGATATAAGCGTCGATAGGAATTTCAGATATAGGTGTCGATAGGCATTTCAGATATAGGTGTCGATAGGCATTTCAGATATAGGTGTCGATAGGCATTTCAGATATAGGTGCCGATAGGCATTTCAGATATAGTTGCCGATTAGCATTTTAAAAATAGGTGCCGATAGGCATTTCAGATATAGAAGCCGATAGGCATTTCAAATATAGGTGCCGATAGGCATTCCAGATATGGTTGCCGATAGGCATTTCAAATATAGGTGCTGATAGGCATTTCAGATGTAGTGTCCGATAGGCATTTCAAAAATAGGTGTCGATAGGCATTTCAGATATAGGTGTCGATAGGCATTTCAGATATAGGTGTCGATAGGCATTTCAGATATAGGTGTCGATAGGCATTTCAGATATAGGTGTCGATAGGCATTTCAGATATAGGTGTCGATAGGCATTTCAGATATAGGTGTCGATAGGCATTTCAGATATAGGTGTCGATAGGCATTTCAGATATAGGTGTCGGTAGGCATTTCAGATATAGGTGTCGATAGGCATTTCAGATATAGGTGCCGATAAGCATTTCAGATATAGTTGCCGATTGGCATTTTAAAAATAGGTGCCGATAGGCATTTCAGATATAGAAGCCGATAGGCATTTCAAATATAGGTGCCGATGGGCATTCCAGATATGGTTGCCGATAGCATTTCAAATATAGGTGCTGATAGGCATTTCAGATGTAGTTTCCGATAGGCATTTCAAAAATAGGTGTCGATAGGCATTTCAGATATAGGTGTCGATAGGCATTTCACATATAGGTGTCGATAGGCATTTCAGATATAGGCGTCGATAGGCATTTCAGATATAGGTGTCGATAGGCATTTCAAATATAGGTGTCGATAGGCATTTCAGATTTAGAAGCCGATAGGCATTTCAAATATAGGTGCCGATAGGCATTCCAGATATGGTTGCCGATAGGCATTTCAAATATAGGTGCTGATAGGCATTTCAGATGTAGTTTCCGATAGGCATTTCAAAAATAGGTGTCGATAGGCATTTCAGATATAGGTGTCGATAGGCATTTCAGATATAGGTGTCGATAGGCGTTTCAGATATAGGTGTCGATAGGCATTTCAGATATAGGTGTCGATAGGCATTTCAGATATAGGTGTCGATAGGCATTTCAGATATAGGTGTCGATAGGCATTTCAGATATAGGTGTCGATAGGCATTTCAGATATAGGTGTCGGTAGGCATTTCAGATATAGGTGTCGATAGGCATTTCAGATATAGGTGCCGATAAGCATTTCAGATATAGTTGCCGATTGGCATTTTAAAAATAGGTGCCGATAGGCATTTCAGATATAGAAGCCGATAGGCATTTCAAATATAGGTGCCGATAGGCATTCCAGATATGGTTGCCGATAGGCATTTCAAATATAGGTGCTGATAGACATTTCAGATGTAGTTTCCGATAGGCATTTCAAAAATAGGTGTCGATAGGCATTTCAGATATAGGTGTCGATAGGCATTTCAGATATAGGTGTCGATAGGCATTTGAGATATAGGTGTCGATAGGCATTTCAGATATAGGTGTCGATAGGCATTTCAGATATAGGTGTCGATAGGCATTTCAGATATAGGTGTCGATAGGCATTTCAGATATAGGTGTCGATAGGCATTTCAGATATAGGTGCCGATAGGCATTTCAGATATAGTTGCCGATTGGCATTTTAAAAATAGGTGCCGATAGGCATTTCAGATATAGAAGCCGATAGGCATTTCAAATATAGGTGCCGATGGGCTTTCCAGATATGGTTGCCGATAGGCATTTCAAATATAGGTGCTGATAGGCATTTCAGATGATGTTTCCGATAGGCATTTCAAAAATAGGTGTCGATAGGCATTTCAGATATAGGTGTCGATAGGCATTTCAGATATAGGTGTCGATAGGCATTTCAGATATAGGTGTCGATAGGCATTTCAGATATAGGTGTCGATAGGCATTTCAGATATAGGTGTCGATAGGCATTTCAGATATAGGTGCCGATAGGCATTTCAGATATAGGTGTCGATAGGCATTTCAGATATAGGTGTCGATAGGCATTTCAGATATAGGTGCCGATAGGCATTTCAGATATAGTAGCCGATTGGCATTTTAAAAATAGGTGCCGATAGGCATTTCAGATATAGAAGCCGATAGGCATTTCAAATATAGGTGCCGATAGGCATTCCAGATATGGTTGCCGATAGGCATTTAAAATATAGGTGCTGATAGGCATTTCAGATGTAGTTTCCGATAGGCATTTCAAAAATAGGTGTCGATAGGCATTTCAGATATAGGTGTCGATAGGCATTTCAGATATAGGTGTCGATAGGCATTTCAGATATAGGTGTCGATAGGCATTTCAGATATAGGTGTCGATAGGCATTTCAGATATAGGTGTCGATAGGCATTTCAGATATAGGTGTACCGATAGGCATTTCAGATATAGGTGCCGATAGGCATTTCAGATATAGTTGCCGATTGGCATTTTAAAAATAGGTGCCGATAGGCATTTCAGATATAGAAGCCGATAGGCATTTCAAATATAGGTGCCGATAGGCATTCCAGATATGGTTGCCGATAGGCATTTCAAATATAGGTGCTGATATGCATTTCAGATGTAGTTTCCGATAGGCATTTCAAAAACAGGTGTCGATAGGCATTTCAGATATAGGTGTCGATAGGCATTTCAGATATAGGTGTCGATAGGCATTTCAGATATAGGTGCCGATAGGCATTTAAGATATAGGTGTCGATAGGCATTTCAGATATAGGTGTCGATAGGCATTTCAGATATAGGTGCCGATAGGCATTTAAGATATAGGTGTCGATAGGCATTTCAGATATAGGTGTCGATAGGCAGTTCAGATATAGGTGTCGATAGGCATTTCTGATATAGGTGTCGATAGGCATTTCAGATATAGGTGTCGATAGGCATTTCAGATATAGGTGTCGATAGGCATTTCAGATATAGGTGTCGATAGGCATTTCAGATATAGGTGTCGATAGGCATTTCAGATATAGGTGTCGATAGGCATTTCAAATATAGGTGTCGATAGGCATTTCAGATATAGGTGTCGATAGGCATTTCAGATATAGGTGTCGATAGGCATTTCAGATATAGGTGTCGATAGGCATTTCAGATATAGGTGTACCGATAGGCATTTCAGATATAGGTGCCGATAGGCATTTCAGATATAGTTGCCGATTGGCATTTTAAAAATAGGTGCCGATAGGCATTTCAGATATAGAAGCCGATAGGCATTTCAAATATAGGTGCCGATAGGCATTCCAGATATGTTTGCCGATAGGCATTTCAAATATAGGTGCTGATATGCATTTCAGATGTAGTTTCCGATAGGCATTTCAAAAACAGGTGTCGATAGGCATTTCAGATATAGGTGTCGATAGGAATTTCAGATATAGGTGTCGATAGGCATTTCAGATATAGGTGCCGATAGGCAATTAAGATATAGGTGTCGATAGGCATTTCAGATATAGGTGTCGATAGGCATTTCAGATATAGGTGTCGATAGGCATTTCAGATATAGGTGTCGATAGGCATTTCAGATATAGGTGCCGATAGGCATTTCAGATATAGTTGCCGATTGGCATTTTAAAAATAGGTGCCGATAGGCATTTCAGATATAGAAGCCGATAGGCATTTCAAATATAGGTGCCGATAGGCATTCCAGATATGGTTGCCGATAGGCATTTCAAATATAGGTGCTGATAGGCATTTCAGATGTAGTTTCCGATAGGCATTTCAAAAACAGGTGTCGATAGGCATTTCAGATATAGGTGTCGATAGGCATTTCAGATATAGGTGTCGATAGGCATTTCAGATATAGGTGTCGATAGGCATTTCAGATATAGGTGTCTATAGGCATTTCAGATATAGGTGTCGATAGGCATTTCAGATATAGGTGTCGATAGGCATTTCAGATATAGGTGCCGATAGGCATTTCAGATATAGTTGCCGATTGGCATTTTAAAAATAGGTGCCGATAGGCATTTCAGATATAGAAGCCGATAGGCATTTCAAATATAGGTGCCGATAGGCATTCCAGATATGGTTGTTGATAGGCATTTCAAATATAGGTGCTGATAGGCATTTCAGATGTAGTTTCCGATAGGCATTTCTAAAATAGGTTTCGATAGGCATTTCAGATATAGGTGTCGATAGGCATTTCAGATATAGGTGTCGATAGGCATTTCAGATATAGGTGTCGATAGGCATTTCAGATATAGGTGCCGATAGGCATTTCAGATATAGTTGCCGATTGGCATTTTAAAATTAGTTGCCGATAGGCATTTCAGATATAGAAGCCGATAGGCATTTCAAATATAGGTGCCGATAGGCATTCCAGATATGGTTGCCGATAGGCATTTCAAATATAGGTGCCGATAGGCATTCCAGATATGGTTGCCGATAGGCATTTCAAATATAGGTGCTGATAGGCATTTCAGATGTAGTTTCCGATAAGCATTTCAAAAATAGGTGTCGATAGGCATTTCAGATATAGGTGTCGATAGGCATTTCAGATATAGGTGTCGATAGGCCTTTCAGATATAGGTGTCGATAGGCATTTCAGATATAGGTGTCGATAGGCATTTCAGATATAGGTGTCGATAGGCATTTCAGATATAGGTGTCGATAGGCATTTCAGATATAGGTGTCGATAGGCATTTCAGATATAGGTGTCGATAGGCATTTCAGATATAGGTGCCGATAGGCATTTCAGATATAGTAGCCGATTGGCATTTTAAAAATAGGTGCCGATAGGCATTTCAGATATAGAAGCCGATAGGCATTTCAAATATAGGTGCCGATAGGCATTCCAGATATGGTTGCCGATAGGCATTTCAAATATAGGTGCTGATAGGCATTTCAGATGTAGTTTCCGATAGGCATTTCAAAAATAGGTGTCGATAGGCATTTCAGATATAGGTGTCGATAGGCATTTCAGATATAGGTGTCGATAGGCATTTCAGATATAGGTGTCGATAGGCATTTCAGATATAGGTGTCGATAGGCATTTCAGATATAGGTGTCTATAGGCATTTCAGATATAGGTGTCGATAGGCATTTCAGATATAGGTGTCGATAGGCATTTCAGATATAGGTGTCGATAGGCATTTCAGATATAGGTGTCGATAGGCATTTCAGATATAGGTGTCGATAGGCATTTCAGATATAGGTGCCGATAGGCATTTCAGATATAGTTGCCGATTAACATTTTAAAAATAGGTGCCGATAGGCATTTCAGATTTAGAAGCCGATAGGCATTTCAAATATAGGTGCCGATAGGCATTCCAGATATGGTTTCCGATAGGCATTTTAAATATAGGTGCTGATAGGCATTTCAGATGTAGTTTCCGATAGGCATTTCAAAAATAGGTGTCGATAGGCATTTCAGATATAGGTGTCGATAGGCATTTCAGATATAGGTGTCGATAGGCATTTCAGATATAGGTGTCGATAGGCATTTCAGATATAGGTGTCGATAGGCATTTCAGATATAGGTGTCGATAGGCATTTCAGATATAGGTGCCGATAGGCATTTCAGATATAGGTGCCGATAGGCATTTCAGATATAGTTGCCGATTGGCATTTTAAAAATAGGTGCCGATAGTCATTTCATATATAGAAGCCGATAGGCATTTCAAATATAGGTGCCGATAGGCATTCCAGATATGGTTGCCGATAGGCATTTCAAATATAGGTGCTGATAGGCATTTCAGATGTAGTTTCCGATAGGCATTTCAAAAATAGGTGTCGATAGGCATTTCAGATATAGGTGTCGATAGGCATTTCTGATATAGGTGTCGATAGGCATTTCAGATATAGGTGTCGATAGGCATTCCAGATATAGGTGTCGATAGGCATTTCAGATATAGGTGTCGATAGGCATTTCAGATATAGGTGTCGATAGGCATTTCAGATATAGGTGTCGATAGGCTTTTCAGATATAGGTGTCGATAGGCATTTTAGATATAGGTGCCGATAGGCATTTCAGATATAGTTGCCGATTGGCATTTTAAAAATAGGTGCCGATAGGCATTTCAGATATAGAAGCCGATAGGCATTTCAAATATAGGTGCCGATAGGCATTCCAGATATGGTTGCCGATAGGCATTTCAAATATAGGTGCTGATAGGCATTTCAGATGTAGTTTCCGATAGGCATTTCAAAAATAGGTGTCGATAGGCATTTCAGATATAGGTGTCGATAGGCATTTCAGATATAGGTGTCGATAGGCATTTCAGATATAAGTGTCGATAGGCATTTCAGATATAGGTGTCGATAGGCATTTCAGATATAGGTGTCGATAGGCATTTCAGATATAGGTGTCGATAGGCAATTCAGATATAGGTGTCGATAGGCATTTCAGATATAGGTGCCGATAGGCATTTCAGATATAGTTGCCGATTGGCATTTTAAAAATAGGTGCCGATAGGCATTTCAGATATAGAAGCCGATAGGCATTTCAAATATAGGTGCCGATCGGCATTCCAGATATGGTTGCCGATAGGCATTTCAAATATAGGTGCTGATAGGCTTTCAGATGTAGTTTCCGATAGGCATTTCAAAAATAGGTGTCGATAGGCATTTCAGATATAGGTGTCGATAGGCATTTCAGATATAGGTGTCGATAGGCATATCAGATATAGGTGTCGATAGGCATTTCAGATATAGGTGTCGATAGGCATTTTTAGATATAGGTGCCGATAGGCATTTCAGATATAGTTGCCGATTGGCATTTTAAAAATAGGTGCCGATAGGCATTTCAGATATAGAAGCCGATAGGCATTTCAAATATAGGTGCCGATAGGCATTCCAGATATGGTTGCCGATAGGCATTTAAAATATAGGTGCTGATAGGCATTTCAGATGTAGTTTCCGATAGGCATTTCAAAAATAGGTGTCGATAGGCATTTCAGATATAGGTG
Source organism: Venustoraphidia nigricollis (assembly GCA_034508555.1). NCBI lineage: Eukaryota > Metazoa > Arthropoda > Insecta > Raphidioptera > Raphidiidae > Venustoraphidia > Venustoraphidia nigricollis. The sequence goes on along the minus strand of JAVRKA010001126.1, from coordinate 2,833 downwards.
TCGATAGGCATTTCAGATATAGGTGTCGATAGGCATTTCAGATATAGGTGTCGATAGGCATTTCAGATATAGGTGTCGATAGGCATTTCAGATATAGGTGTCGATAGGCATTTCAGATATAGGTGTCGATAGGCATTTCAGATATAGGTGTCGATAGGCATTTCAGATATAGGTGCCGATAGGCATTTCAGATATAGTTGCCGATTGGCATTTTAAAAATAGGTGCCGATAGGCATTTCAGATATAGAAGCCGATAGGCATTTCAAATATAGGTGCCGATAGGCATTCCAGATATGGTTGCCGATAGGCATTTCAAATATAGGTGCTGATAGGCATTTCAGATGTAGTTTCCGATAGGCATTTCAAAAATAGGTGTCGATAGGCATTTCAGATATAGGTGTCGATAGGCATTTCAGATATAGGTGTCGATAGGCATTTCAGATATAGGTGTCGATAGGCATTTCAGATAATGGTGTCGATAGGCATTTCAGATATAGGTGTCGATAGGCATTTCAGATATAGGTGTCGATAGGCATTTCAGATATAGGTGTCGATAGGCATTTCAGATATAGGTGTCGATAGGCATTTCAGATATAGGTGTCGATAGGCATTTCAGATATAGGTGTCGATAGGCATTTCAAATATAGGTGTCGATAGGCATTTCAGATATAGGTGCCGATAGGCATTTCAGATATAGGTGTCGATAGGCATTTCAGATATAGGTGTCGATAGGCATTTCAGATATAGGTGTCGATAGGCATTTCAGATATAGGTGTCGATAGGCATTTCAGATATAGGTGTCGATAGGCATTTCAGATATAGGTGCCGATAGGCATTTCAGATATAGTTGCCGATTGGCATTTTAAAAATAGGTGCCGATAGGCATTTCAGATATAGAAGCCGATAGGCATTTCAAATATAGGTGCCGATAGGCATTTCAGATATAGTTGCCGATTGGCATTTTAAAAATAGGTGCCGATAGGCATTTTAGATATAGAAGCCGATAGGCTTATCAAATGTAGGTGCCGATAGGCATTCCAGATATGGTTGCCGATAGGCATTTCAAATATAGGTGCTGATAGGCATTTCAGATGTAGTTTCCGATAGGCATTTTAAAAATAGGTGTCGATAGGCATTTCAGATATAGGTGTCGATAGGCATTTCAGATATAGGTGTCGATAGGCATTTCAGATATAGGTGTCGATAGGCATTTCAGATATAGGTGTCGATAGGCATTTCAGATATAGGTGTCGATAGGAATTTCAGATATAGGTGTCGATAGGCATTTCAGATATAGGTGTCGATAGGCATTTCAGATATAGGTGTCGATAGGCATTTCAGATATAGGTGCCGATAGGCATTTCAGATATAGTTGCCGATTGGCATTTTAAAAATAGGTGCCGATAGGCATTTCAGATATAGAAGCCGATAGGCATTTCAAATATAGGTGCCGATAGGCATTCCAGATATGGTTGCCGATAGGCATTTCAAATATAGGTGCTGATAGGCATTTCAGATGTAGTTTCCGATAGGCATTTCAAAAATAGGTGTCGATAGGCATTTCAGATATAGGTGTCGATAGGCATTTCAGATATAGGTGTCGATAGGCATTTCAGATATAGGTGTCGATAGGCATTTCAGATATAGGTGTCGATAGGCATTTCAGATATAGGTGTCGATAGGCATTTCAGATATAGGTGTCGATACGCGTTTCAGATATAGGTGTCGATAGGCATTTCAGATATAGGTGCCGATAGGCATTTCAGATATAGTTGCCGATTGCCATTTTAAAAATAGGTGCCGATAGGCATTTCAGATATAGAAGCCGATAGGCATTTCAAATATAGGTGCCGATAGGCATTCCAGATATGGTTGCCGATAGGCATTTCAAATATAGGTGCTGATAGGCATTTCAGATGTAGTTTCCGATAGGCATTTCAAAAATAGGTGTCGATAGGCATTTCAGATATAGGTGTCGATAGGCATTTCAGATATAGGTGTCGATAGGCATTTCAGATATAGGTGTCGATAGGCATTTCAGATATAGGTGTCGATAGGCATTTCAAATATAGGTGTCGATAGGCATTTCAGATATAGGTGTCGATAGGCATTTCAGATATAGGTGACGATAGGCATTTCAGATATAGGTGCCGATAGGCATTTCAGATATAGTTGCCGATTGGCATTTTAAAAATAGGTGCCGATAGGCATTTCAGATATAGAAGCCGATAGGCATTTCAAATATAGGTGCCGATAGGCATTCCAGATATGGTTGCCGATAGGCATTTCAAATATAGGTGCTGATAGGCATTTCAGATGTAGTTTCCGATAGGCATTTCAAAAATAGGTGTCGATAGGCATTTCAGATATAGGTGTCGATAGGCATTTCAGATATAGGTGTCGATAGGCATTTCAGATATAGGTGTCGATAGGCATTTCAGATATAGGTGTCGATAGGCATTTCAGATATAGGTGTCGATAGGCATTTCAGATATAGGTGTCGATAGGCATTTCAGATATAGGTGTCGATAGGCATTTCAGATATAGGTGCCAATAGGCATTTCAGATATAGTTGCCGATTAACATTTTAAAAATAGGTGCCGATAGGCATTTCAGATTTAGAAGCCGATAGGCATTTCAAATATAGGTGCCGATAGGCATTCCAGATATGGGTTCCGATAGGCATTTTAAATATAGGTGCTGATAGGCATTTCAGATGTAGTTTCCGATAGGCATTTCAAAAATAGGTGTCGATAAGCATTTCAGATATAGGTGTCGATAGGCATTTCAGATATAGGTGCCGATAGGCATTTAAGATATAGGTGTCGATAGG
>JAVRKA010001125.1:0-25475 GCA_034508555.1 Venustoraphidia nigricollis | reverse complement strand
AGGTGCCGATAGGCATTCCAGATATGGTTGCCGATAGGCATTTCAAATATAGGTGCTGATAGGCATTTCAGATGTAGTTTTCGATAGGCATTTCAAAAATAGGTGTCGATAGGCATTTCAGATATACGTGTCGATTGGCATTTCAGATATAGGTGTCGATAGGCATTTCAGATATAGGTGTCGATAGGCATTTCAGATATAGGTGTCGATAGGCATTTCAGATATAGGTGTCGATAGGCATTTCAAATATAGGTGTCGATAGGCATTTCAGATATAGGTGTCGATAGGCATTTCAGATATAGGTGTCGATAGGCATTTCAGATATAGGTGCCGATAGGCATTTCAGATATAGTTGCCGATTGGCATTTTAAAAATAGGTGCCGATAGGCATTTCAGATATAGAAGCCGATAGGCATTTCAAATATAGGTGCCGATAGGCATTCCAGATATGGTTGCCGATAGGCATTTCAAATATAGGTGCTGATAGGCATTTCAGATGTAGTTTCCGATAGGCATTTCAAAAATAGGTGTCGATAGGCATTTCAGATATAGGTGTCGATAGGCATTTCAGATATAGGTGTCGATAGGCATTTCAGATATAGGTGTCGATAGGCATTTCAGATATAGGTGTCGATAGGCATTTCAGATATAGGTGTCGATAGGCATTTCAGATATAGGTGTCGATAGGCATTTCAGATATAGGTGTCGATAGGCATTTCAGATATAGGTGTCGATAGGCATTTCAGATATAGGTGTCGATAGGCATTTCAGATATAGGTGTCGATAGGCATTTCAGATATAGGTGTCGATAGGCATTTCAGATATAGGTGTCGATAGGCATTTCAGATATAGGTGTCGATAGGCATTTCAGATATAGGTGTCGATAGGCATTTCAGATATATGTGTCGATAGGCATTTCAAATATAGGTGTCGATAGGCATTTCAGATATAGGTGTCGATAGGCATTTCAGATATAGGTGTCGATAGGCATTTCAGATATAGGTGTCGATAGGCATTTCAGATATAGGTGCCGATAGGCATTTCAGATATAGGTGTCGATAGGCATTTCAGATATAGGTGTCGATAGGCATTTCAGATATAGGTGCCGATAGGCATTTCAGATATAGTTGCCGATTGGCATTTTAAAAATAGGTGCCGATAGGCATTTCAGATATAGAAGCCGATAGGCATTTCAAATATAAGTACCGATAGGCATTCCAGATATGGTTGCCGATAGGCATTTCAAATATAGGTGCTGATAGGCATTTCAGATGTAGTTTCCGATAGGCATTTCAAAAATAGGTGTCGATAGGCATTTTAGATATAGGTGTCGATAGGCATTTCAGATATAGGTGTCGATAGGCATTTCAGATATAGGTGTCGATAGGCATTTCAGATATAGGTGTCGATGGGCATTTCAGATATAGGTGTCGATAGGCATTTCAGATAAAGGTGTCGATAGGCATTTCAGATATAGGTGTCGACAGGCATTTCAGATATAGGTGCCGATAGGCATTTCAGATATAGTTGCCGATTGGCATTTTAAAAATAGGTGCCGATAGGCATTTCAGATATAGAAGCCGATAGGCATTTCAAATATCGGTGCCGATAGGCATTCCAGATATGGTTGCCGATAGGCATTTCAAATATAGGTGCTGATAGGCATTTCAGATGTAGTTTCCGATAGGCATTTCAAAAATAGGTGTCGATAGGCATTTCAGATATAGGTGTCGATAGGCATTTTAGATATAGGTGTCGATAGGCATTTCAGATATAGGTGTCGATAGGCATTTCAGATATAGGTGTCTATAGGCATTTCAGATATAGTTGCCGATTGGCATTATAAAATAGGTGCCGAAAGGCATTTCAGATATCGAAGCCGATAGGCATTTCAAATATAGGTGCCGATAGGCATTCCAGATATGGTTGCCGATAGGCATTTCAAATATAGGTGCTGATAGGCATTTCAGATGTAGTTTCCGATAGGCATTTCAAAAATAGGTGTCGATAGGCATTTCAGATATAGGTGTCGATAGGCATTTCAGATATAGGTGTCGATAGGCATTTCAGATATAGGTGTCGATAGGCATTTCAGATATAGGTGTCGATAGGCATTTCAGATATAGGTGTCGATAGGCATTTCAGATATAGGTGTCGATAGGCATTTCAGATATAGGTGTCGATAGGCATTTCAGATATAGGTGCCGATAGGCATTTCAGATATAGTTGCCGATTGGCATTTTAAAAATAGGTGCCGATAGGCATTTCAGATATAGAAGCCGATAGGCATTCCAAATATAGGTGCCGATAGGAATTCCAGATATGGTTGCCGATAGGCATTTCAAATATAGGTGCTGATAGGCATTTCAGATGTAGTTTCCGATAGGCATTTCAAAAATAGGTGTCGATAGGCATTTCAAATATAGGTGTCGATAGGCATTTCAGATATAGGTGTCGATAGGCATTTCAGATATAGGTGTCCATAGGCATTTCAGATATAGGTGTCGATAGGCATTTCAGATATAGGTGTCGATAGGCATTTCAGATATAGGTGTCGATAGGCATTTCAGATATAGGTGTCGATAGGCATTTTAGATATAGGTGCCGATAGGCTTTTCAGATATAGTTGCCGATTGGCATTTTAAAAATAGGTGCCGATAGGCATTTTAGATATAGAAGCCGATAAGCATTTCAAATATAGGTGCCGATAGGCATTCCAGATATGGTTGCCGATAGGCATTTCAAATATAGGTGCTGATAGGCATTTCAGATGTAGTTTCCGATAGGCATTTCAAAAATAGGTGTCGATAGGCTTTTCAGATATAGGTGTCGATAGGCATTTCAGATATAGGTGTTGATAGGCATTTCAGATATAGGTGTCGATAGGCATTTCAGATATAGGTGTCGATAGGCATTTCAGATATAGGTGTCGATAGGCATTTCAGATATAGTTGTCGATAGGCATTTCAGATATAGGTGTCGATAGGCATTTCAGATATAGGTGCCGATAGGCATTTCAGATATAGTTGCCGATTGGCATTTTAAAAATAGGTGCCGATAGGCATTTCAGATATAGAAGCCGATAGGCATTTCAAATATAGGTGCCGATAGGCATTCCAGATATGGTTGCCGATAGGCATTTCAAATATAGGTTATGATAGGCATTTCAGATGTAGTTTCCGATAGGCATTTCAAAAATAGGTGTCGATAGGCATTTCAGATATAGGTGTCGATAGGCATTTCAGATATAGGTGTCGATAGGCATTTCAGATATAGGTGTCGATAGGCATTTCAGATATAGGTGTCGATAGGCATTTCAGATATAGGTGCCGATAGGCATTTCAGATATAGTTGCCGATTGGCATTTTAAAAATAGGTGCCGATAGGCATTTCAGATATAGAAGCCGATAGGCATTTCAAATATAGTTGCCGATAGGCATTCCAGATATGGTTGCCGATAGGCATTTCAAATATAGGTGCTGATAGGCATTTCAGATGTAGTTTCCGATAGGCATTTCAAAAATAGGTGTCGATAGGCATTTCAGATATAGGTGTCGATAGGCATTTCAGATATAGGTGTCGATAGGCATTTCAGATATAGGTGTCGATTGGCATTTCAGATATAGGTGTCGATAGGCATTTCAGATATAGGTGTCGATAGGCATTTCAGATATAGGTGTCGATAGGCATTTCAGATATAGGTGCCGATAGGCATTTCAGATATAGTTGCCGATTGGCATTTTAAAAATAGGTGCCGATAGGCATTTCAGATATAGAAGCCGATAGGCATTTCAAATATAGGTGCCGATAGGCATTCCAGATATGGTTGCCGATAGGCATTTCAAATATAGGTGCTGATAGGCATTTCAGATGTAGTTTCCGATAGGCATCTCAAAAATAGGTGTCGATAGGCATTTCAGATATAGATGTCGATAGGCATTTCAGATATAGGTGTCGATAGGCATTTCAGATATAGGTGTCGATAGGCATTTCAGATATAGGTGTCGATAGGCATTTCAGATATAGGTGTCGATAGGCATTTCAGATATAGGTGTCGATAGGCATTTCAAATATAGGTGTCGATAGGCATTTCAGATATAGGTGCCGATTGGCATTTCAGATATAGTTGCCGATTGGCATGTTAAAAATAGGTGCCGATAGGCATTTCAGATATAGAAGCCGATAGGCATTTCAAATATAGGTGCCGATAGGCATTCCAGATATGGTTGCCGATAGGCATTTCAAATATAGGTGCTGATAGGCATTTCAGATGTAGTTTCCGATAGGCATTTCAAAAATAGGTGTCGATAGGCATTTCAGATATAGGTGTCGATAGGCATTTCAGATATAGGTGTCGATAGGCATTTCAGATATAGGTGTCGATAGGCATTTCAGATATAGGTGTCGATAGGCATTTCAGATATAGGTGTCGATAGGCATTTCAGATATAGGTGTCGATAGGCATTTCAGATATAGGTGTCGATAGGCATTTCAGATATAGGTGCCGATAGGCATTTCAGATATAGTTGCCGATTGGCATTTTAAAAATAGGTGCCGATAGGCATTTCAGATATAGAAGCCGATAGGCATTTCAAATATTGGTGCCGATAGGCATTCCAGATATGGTTGCCGATAGGCATTTCAAATATAGGTGCTGATAGGCATTTCAGATAAAGTTTCCGATAGGCATTTCAAAAATAGGTGTCGATAGGCATTTCAGATATAGGTGTCGATAGGCATTTCAGATATAGGTGTCGATAGGCATTTCAGATATAGGTGTCGATAGGCATTTCAGATATAGGTGTCGATAGGCATTTCAGATATAGGTGTCGATAGGCATTTCAGATATAGGTGTCGATAGGCATTTCAGATATAGGTGTCGATAGGCATTTCAGATATAGGTGTCGATAGGCATTTCAGATATAGGTGTCGATAGGCATTTCAGATATAGGTGCCGATAGGCATTTCAGATATAGTTGCCGATTGGCATTTTAAAAATAGGTGCCGATAGGCATTTCAGATATAGAAGCCGATAGGCATTTCAAATATCGGTGCCGATAGGCATTCTAGATATGGTTGCCGATAGGCATTTCAAATATAGGTGCTGATAGGTATTTCAGATGTAGTTTCCGATAGGCATTTCAAAAATAGGTGTCGATAGGCATTTCAGATATAGGTGTCGATAGGCATTTCAGATATAGGTGTCAATAGGCATTTCAGATATAGGTGTCGATAGGCATTTCAGATATAGGTGTCGATAGGCATTTCAGATATAGGTGTCAATAGGCATTTCAGATATAGGTGTCGATAGGCATTTCAGATATAGGTGTCGATAGGCATTTCAGATATAGGTGTCGATAGGCATTTCAGATATAGGTGCCGATAGGCATTTCAGATATAGTTGCCGATTGGCATTTTAAAAATAGGTGCCGATAGGCATTTCAGATATAGAAGCCGATAGGCATTTCAAATATAGGTGCCGATAGGCATTCCAGATATGGTTGCCGATAGGCATTTCAAATATAGGTGCTGATAGGCATTTCAGATGTAGTTTCCGATAGGCATTTCAAAAATAGGTGTCGATAGGCATTTCAGATATAGGTGTCGATAGGCATTTCAGATATAGGTGTCGATAGGCATTTCAGATATAGGTGTCGATAGGCATTTCAGATATAGGTGTCGATAGGCATTTCAGATATAGGTGTCGAATGGCATTTCAGATATAGGTGTCGATAGGCATTTCAGATATAGGTGTCGATAGGCATTTCAGATATAGGTGCCGATAGGCATTTCAGATATAGTTGCCGATTGGCATTTTAAAAATAGGTGCCGATAGGCATTTCAGATATAGAAGCCGATAGGCATTTCAAATATAGGTGCCGATAGGAATTCCAGATATGGTTGCCGATAGGCATTTCAAATATAGGTGCTGATAGGCATTTCAGATGTAGTTTCCGATAGGCATTTCAAAAATAGGTGTCGATAGGCATTTCAGATATAGGTGTCGATAGGCATTTCAGATATAGGTGTCGATAGGCAATTTAGATATAGGTGTCGATAGGCATTTCAGATATAGGTGTCGATAGGCATTTCAGATAAAGGTGTCGATAGGCATTTCAGATATAGGTGTCGATAGGCATTTCAGATATAGGTGTCGATAGGCATTTCAGATATAGGTGTCGATAGGCATTTCAGATATAGGTGCCGATAGGCATTTCAGATATAGTTGCCGATTGGCATTTTAAAAATAGGTGCCGATAGGCATTTCAGATATAGAAGCCGATAGGCATTTCAAATATCGGTGCCGATAGGCATTCCAGATATGGTTGCCGATAGGCATTTCAAATATAGGTGCTGATAGGCATTTCAGATGTAGTTTCCGATAGGCATTTCAAAAATAGGTGTCGATAGGCATTTCAGATATAGGTGTCGATAGGCATTTCAGATATAGGTGTCGATAGGCATTTCAGATATAGGTGTCGAAAGGCATTTCAGATATAGGTGTCGATAGGCATTTCAGATATAGGTGTCGATAGGCATTTCAGATATAGGTGTCGATAGGCATTTCAGATATAGGTGTCGATAGGCATTTCAGATATAGGTGTCGATAGGCATTTCAGATATAGGTGCCGATAGGCATTTCAGATATAGTTGCCGATTGGCATTTTAAAAATAGGTGCCGATAGGCATTTCAGATATAGAAGCCGATAGGCATTTCAAATATAGGTGCCGATAGGCATTCCAGATATGGTTGCCGATAGGCATTTCAAATATAGGTGCTGATAGGCATTTCAGATGTAGTTTCCGATAGGCATTTCAAAAATAGGTGTCGATAGGCATTTCAGATATAGGTGTCGATAGGCATTTCAGATATAGGTGTCGATAGGCATTTCAGATATAGGTGTCGATAGGCATTTCAGATATAGGTGTCGATAGGCATTTCAGATATAGGTGTCGATAGGCATTTCAAATATAGGTGTCGATAGGCAATTCAGATATAGGTGTCGATAGGCATTTCAGATATAGGTGTCGATAGGCATTTCAGATATAGGTGCCGATAGGAATTTCAGATATAGTTGCCGATTGGCATTTTAAAAATAGGTGCGGATAGGCATTTCAGATATAGAAGCCGATAGGCATTTCAAATATAGGTGCCGATAGGCATTCCAGATATGGTTGCCGATAGGCATTTCAAATATAGGTGCTGATAGGCATTTCAGATGTAGTTTCCGATAGGCATTTCAAAAATAGGTGTCGATAGGCATTTCAGATATAGGTGTCGATAGGCATTTCAGATATAGGTGTCGATAGGCATTTCAGATATAGGTGTCGATAGGCATTTCAGATATAGGTGTCGATAGGCATTTCAGATATAGGTGTCGATAGGCATTTCAGATATAGGTGTCGATAGGCATTTCAGATATAGGTGTCGATAGGCATTTCAGATATAGGTGTCGATAGGCATTTCAGATATAGGTGCCGATAGGCATTTCAGATATAGTTGCCGATTGGCATTTTAAAAATAGGTGCCGATAGGCATTTCAGATATAGAAGCCGATAGGCATTTCAAATATAAGTGCCGATAGGCATTCCAGATATGGTTGCCGATAGGCATTTCAAATATAGGTGCTGATAGGCATTTCAGATGTAGTTTCCGATAGGCATTTCAAAAATAGGTGTCGATAGGCATTTTAGATATAGGTGTCGATAGGCATTTCAGATATAGGTGTCGATAGGCATTTCAGATATAGGTGTCGATAGGCATTTCAGATATAGGTGTCGATGGGCATTTCAGATATAGGTGTCGATAGGCATTTCAGATAAAGGTGTCGATAGGCATTTCAGATATAGGTGTCGACAGGCATTTCAGATATAGGTGCCGATAGGCATTTCAGATATAGTTGCCGATTGGCATTTTAAAAATAGGTGCCGATAGGCATTTCAGATATAGAAGCCGATAGGCATTTCAAATATCGGTGCCGATAGGCATTCCAGATATGGTTGCCGATAGGCATTTCAAATATAGGTGCTGATAGGCATTTCAGATGTAGTTTCCGATAGGCATTTCAAAAATAGGTGTCGATAGGCATTTCAGATATAGGTGTCGATAGGCATTTTAGATATAGGTGTCGATAGGCATTTCAGATATAGGTGTCGATAGGCATTTCAGATATAGGTGTCGATAGGCATTTCAGATATAGGTGTCGATAGGCATTTCAGATATAGGTGTCGATAGGCATTTCAGATATAGGTGTCGATAGGCATTTCAGATATAGGTGCCGATAGGCATTTCAGATATAGTTGCCGATTGGCATTTTAAAAATAGGTGCCGATAGGCATTTTAGATATAGAAGCCGATAAGCATTTCAAATATAGGTGCCGATAGGCATTCCAGATATGGTTGCCGATAGGCATTTCAAATATAGGTGCTGATAGGCATTTCAGATGTAGTTTCCGATAGGCATTTCAAAAATAGGTGTCGATAGGCTTTTCAGATATAGGTGTCGATAGGCATTTCAGATATAGGTGTTGATAGGCATTTCAGATATAGGTGTCGATAGGCATTTCAGATATAGGTGTCGATAGGCATTTCAGATATAGGTGTCGATAGGCATTTCAGATATAGGTGTCGATAGGCATTTCAGATATAGGTGTCGATAGGCATTTCAGATATAGGTGCCGATAGGCATTTCAGATATAGTTGCCGATTGGCATTTTAAAAATAGGTGCCGATAGGCATTTCAGATATAGAAGCCGATAGGCATTTCAAATATAGGTGCCGATAGGCATTCCAGATATGGTTGCCGATAGGCATTTCAAATATAGGTTATGATAGGCATTTCAGATGTAGTTTCCGATAGGCATTTCAAAAATAGGTGTCGATAGGCATTTCAGATATAGGTGTCGATAGGCATTTCAGATATAGGTGTCGATAGGCATTTCAGATATAGGTGTCGATAGGCATTTCAGATATAAGTGTCGATAGGCATTTCAGATATAGGTGTCGATAGGCATTTCAGATATAGGTGTCGATAGGCATTTCAGATATAGGTGTCGATAGGCATTTCAGATATAGGTGCCGATAGGCATTTCAGATATAGTTGCCGATTGGCATTTTAAAAATAGGTGCCGATAGGCATTTCAGATATAGAAGCCGATAGGCATTTCTAATATAGGTGCCGATAGGCATTCCAGATATGGTTGCCGATAGGCATTTCAAATATAGGTGCTGATAGGCATTTCAGATGTAGTCTCCGATAGGCATTTCAAAAATAGGTGTCGATAGGCATTTCAGATATAGGTGTCGATAGGCATTTCGGATATAGGTGTCGATAGGCATTTCAGATATAGGTGTCGATAGGCATTTCAGATATAGGTGTCGATAGGCATTTCAGATATAGGTGTCGATAGGCATTTCAGATATAGGTGTCGATAGGCATTTCAGATATAGGTGTCGAATGGCATTTCAGATATAGGTGTCGATAGGCATTTCAGATATAGGTGCCGATAGGCATTTCAGATATAGTTGCCGATTGGCATTTTAAAAATAGGTGCCGATAGGCATTTCAGATATAGAAGCCGATAGGCATTTCAAATATAGGTGCCGATAGGCATTCCAGATATGGTTGCCGATAGGCATTTCAAATATAGGTGCTGATAGGCTTTTCCGATGTAGTTTCCGATAGGCATTTCAAAAATAGGTGTCGATAGGCATTTCAGATATAGGTGTCGATAGGCATTTCAGATATAGGTGTCGATAGGCATTTCAGATATAGGTGTCGATAGGCATTTCAGATATAGGTGTCGATAGGCATTTCAGATATAGGTGTCGATAGGCATTTCAGATATAGGTGTCGATAGGCATTTCAGATATAGGTGCCGATAGGCATTTCGGATATAGTTGCCGATTGGCATTTTAAAAATAGGTGCCGATAGGCATTTCAGATATAGAAGCCGATAGGCATTTCAAATATCAGTGCCGATAGGCTTGCCAGATATGGTTGCCGATAGGCATTTTAAATATAGGTGCTGATAGGCATTTCAGATGTAGTTTCCGATAGGCATTTCAAAAATAGGTGTCGATAGGCATTTCAGATATAGGTGTCGATAGGCATTTCAGATATAGGTGTCGATAGGCATTTCAGATATAGGTGTCGATAGGCATTTCAGATATAGGTGTCAATAGGCATTTCAGATATAGGTGTCGATAGGCATTTCAGATATAGGTGTCGATAGGCATTTCAGATATAGGTGTCGATAGGCATTTCAGATATAGGTGCCGATTGGCATTTTAAAAATAGGTGCCGATAGGCATTTCAGATATAGAAGCCGATAGGCATTTCAAATATAGGTGCCGATAGGCATTCCAGATATGGTTGCCGATAGGCATTTCAAATATAGGTGCTGATAGGCATTTCAGATGTAGTTTCCGATAGGCATTTCAAAAATAGGTGTCGATAAGCATTTCAGATATGGTTGCCGATAGGCATTTCAAATAAAGGTGCTGATAGGCATTTCAGATGTAGTCTCCGATAGGCATTTCAAAAATAGGTGTCGATAGGCATTTCAGATATAGGTGTCGATAGGCATTTCAGATATAGGTGTCGATAGGCATTTCAGATATGGTTGCCGATAGGCATTTCAAATATAGGTGCTGATAGGCATTTCAGATGTAGTTTCCGATAGGCATTTCAAAAATAGGTGTCGATAGGCATTTCAGATATAAGTGTCGATAGGCATTTCAGATATAGGTGTCGATAGGCATTTCAGATATAGGTGTCGAATGGCATTTCAGATATAGGTGTCGATAGGCATTTCAGATATAGGTGTCGATAGGCATTTCAGATATAGGTGCCGATAGGCATTTCAGATATAGTTGCCGATTGGCATTTTAAAAATAGGTGCCGATAGGCATTTCAGATATAGAAGCCGATAGGCATTTCAAATATAGGTGCCGATAGGCATTCCAGATATGGTTGCCGATAGGCATTTCAAATATAGGTGCTGATAGGCATTTCAGATGTAGTTTCCGATAGGCATTTCAAAAATAGGTGTCGATAGGCATTTCAGATATAGGTGTCGATAGGCATTTCAGATATAGGTGTCGATAGGCATTTCAGATATAGGTGTCGATAGGCATTTCAGATATAGGTGTCGAATGGCATTTCAGATATAGGTGTCGATAGGCATTTCAGATATAGGTGTCGATAGGCATTTCAGATATAGGTGCCGATAGGCATTTCAGATATAGTTGCCGATTGGCATTTTAAAAATAGGTGCCGATAGGCATTTCAGATATAGAAGCCGATAGGCATTTCAAATATAGGTGCCGATAGGCATTCCAGATATGGTTGCCGATAGGCATTTCAAATATAGGTGCCGATAGGCATTCCAGATATGGTTGCCGATAAGCATTTCAAATATAGGTGCTGATAGGCATTTCAGATGTAGTTTCCGATAGGCATTTCAAAAATAGGTGTCGATAGGCATTTCAGATATAGGTGTCGATAGGCATTTCAGATATAGGTGTCGATAGGCATTTCAGATATAGGTGTCGATAGGCATTTCAGATATAGGTGTCGATAGGCATTTCAGATATAGGTGTCGATAGGCATTTCAAATATAGGTGTCGATAGGCATTTCAGATATAGTTGCCGATTGGCATTTTAAAAATAGGTGCCGATAGGCATTTCAGATATAGAAGCCGATAGGCATTTCAAATATAGGTGCCGATAGGCATTCCAGATATGGTGGCCGATGGGCATTTCAAATATAGGTGCTGATAGGCATTTCAGATGTAGTTTCCGATAGGCATTTCAAAAATAGGTGTCGATAGGCATTTCAGATATAGGTGTCGATAGGCATTTCAGATATAGGTGTCGATAGGCATTTCAGATATAAGTGTCGATAGGCATTTCAGATATAGGTGTCGATAGGCATTTCAGATATAGGTGTCGATAGGCATTTCAGATATAGGTGTCGATAGGCATTTCAGATATAGGTGTCGATAGGCATTTCAGATATAGGTGTCGATAGGCATTTCAGATATAGGTGCCGATAGGCATTTCAGATATAGTTGCCGATTGGCATTTTAAAAATAGGTGCCGATAGGCATTTCAGATATAGAAGCCGATAGGCATTTCAAATATAGGTGCCGATAGGCATTCCAGATATGGTTGCCGATAGGCATTTCAAATATAGGTGCTGATAGGCATTTCAGATGTAGTTTCCGATAGGCATTTCAAAAATAGGTGTCGATAGGCATTTCAGATATAGGTGTCGATAGGCATTTCAGATATAGGTGTCGATAGGCATTTCAGATATAGGTGTCGATAGGCATTTCAGATATAGGTGTCGATAGGCATTTCAGATATAGGTGTCGATAGGCATTTCAGATATAGGTGTCGATAGGCATTTCAGATATAGGTGTCGATTGGCATTTCAGATATAGGTGCCGTTAGGCATTTCAGATATAGTTGCCGATTGGCATTTTAAAAATAGCTGCCGATAGGCATTTCAGATATAGAAGCCGATAGGCATTTCAAATATAGGTGCCGATAGGCATTCCAGATATGGTTGCCGATAGGCATTTCAAATATAGGTGCTGATAGGCATTACAGATGTAGTTTCCGATAGGCATTTCAAAAATAGGTAACGATAGGCATTTCAGATATAGGTGTCGATAGGCATTTCAGAAATAGGTGTCGATAGGCATTTCAGATATAGGTGTCGATAGGCATTTCAGATATAGGTGTCGATAGGCATTTCAGATATAGGTGCCGATAGGCATTTCAGATATAGTTGCCGATTGGCATTTTAAAAATAGGTGCCGATAGGCATTTCAGATATAGAAGCCGATAGGCATTTCAAATATAGGTGCCGATAGGCATTCCAGATATGGTTGCCGATAGGCATTTCAAATATAGGTGCTGATAGGCATTTCAGATGTAGTTTCCGATAGGCATTTCAAAAATAGGTGTCAATAGGCATTTCAGATATAGGTGTCGATAGGCATTTCAGATATAGGTGTCGATAGGCATTTCAGATATAGGTGTCGATAGGCATTTCAGATATAGGTGTCGATAGGCATTTCAGATATAGGTGTCGATAGGCATTTCAGATATAGGTGTCGATAGGCATTTCAGATATAAGTGTCGATAGGCATTTCAGATATAGGTGTCGATAGGCATTTCAGATATAGGTGCCGATAGGCATTACAGATATAGTTGCCGATTGGCATTTTAAAAATAGGTGCCGATAGGCATTTCAGATATAGAAGCCGATAGGCGTTTCAAATATAGGTGCCGATAGGCATTCCAGATATGGTTGCCGATAGGCATTTCAAATATAGGTGCTGATAGGCATTTCAGATGTAGTTTCCGATTGGCATTTCAAAAATAGGTGTCGATAGGCATTTCAGATATAGGTGTCGATAGGCATTTCAGATATAGGTGTCGATAGGCATTTCAGATATAGGTGTCGATAGGCATTTCAGATATAGGTGTCGATATGCATTTCAGATATAGGTGCCGATAGGCATTTCAGATATAGTTGCCGATTGGCATTTTAAAAATAGGTGCCGATAGGCATTTCAGATATAGAAGCCGATAGGCATTTCAAATATAGGTGCCGATAGGCATTCCAGATATGGTTGCCGATAGGCATTTCAAATATAGGTGCTGATAGGCATTTCAGATGTAGTCTCCGATAGGCATTTCAAAAATAGGTGTCGATAGGCATTTCAGATATAGGTGTCGATAGGCATTTCAGATATAGGTGTCGATAGGCATTTCAGATATGGGTGTCGATAGGCATTTCAGATATAGGTGTCGATAGGCATTTCAGATATAGGTGTCGATAGGCATTTCAGATATAGGTGTCAATAGGCATTTCAGATATAGGTGTCGATAGGCATTTCAGATATAGGTGTCGATAGGCATTTCAGATATAGGTGCCGATAGGCATTTCAGATATAGTTGCCGATTGGCATTTTAAAAATAGGTGCCGATAGGCATTTCAGATATAGAAGCCGATAGGCATTTCAAATATAGGTGCTGATAGGCATTTCAGATGTAGTTTCCGATAGGCATTTCAAAAATAGGTGTCGATAGGCATTTCAGATATAGGTGTCGATAGGCATTTCAGATATAGGTGTCGATAGGCATTTCAGATATAGGTGTCGATAGGCATTTCAGATATAGGTGCCGATAGGCATTTCAGATATAGTTGCCGATTGGCATTTTAAAAATAGATGCCGATAGGCATTTCAGATATAGAAGCCGATAGGCATTTCAAATATAGGTGCCGATAGGCATTCCAGATATGGTTGCCGATAGGCATTTCAAATATAGGTGCTGATAGGCATTTCAGATGTAGTTTCCGATAGGCATTTCAAAAATAGGTGTTGATAGGCATTTTAGAAATAGGTGTCGATAGGCATTTCAGATATAGGTGTCGATAGGCATTTCAGATATAGGTGTCGATAGGCATTTCAGATATAGGTGTCGATAGGCATTTCAGATATAGGTGTTGATAGGCATTTCAGATATAGGTGTCGATAGGCATTTCAGATATAGGTGTCGATAGGCATTTCAGATATAGGTGTCGATAGGCATTTCAGATATAGGTGTCGATAGGCATTTCAGATATAGGTGTCGATAGGCATTTCAGATATAGGTGTCGATAGGCATTTCAGATATAGGTGTCGATAGGCATTTCAGATATAGGTGTCGATAGGCATTTCAGATATAGGTGCCGATAGGCATTTCAGATATAGTTGCCGATTGGCATTTTAAAAATAGGTGCCGATAGGCATTTCAGATATAGAAGCCGATAGGCATTTCAAATATCGGTGCCGATAGGCATTCCAGATATGGTTGCCGATAGGCATTTCTAATATAGGTGCTGATAGGCATTTCAGATGTAGTTTCCGATAGGCATTTCAAAAATAGGTGTCGATAGGCATTTCAGATATAGGTGTGGATAGGCATTTCAGATATAGGTGTCGATAGGCATTTCAGATATAGGTGTCGATAGGCATTTCAGATATAGGTGTCGATAGGCATTTCAGATATAGGTGTCGATAGGCATTTCAGATATAGGTGTCGATAGGCATTTCAGATATAGGTGTCGATAGGCATTTCAGATATAGGTGTCGATAGGCATTTCAGATATAGGTGTCGATAGGCATTTCAGATATAGGTGCCGATAGGCATTTCAGATATAGTTGCCGATTGGCATTTTAAAAATAGGTGCCGATAGGCATTTCAGATATAGAAGCCGATGGGCATTTCAAATATAGGTGCCGATAGGTATTCCAGATATGGTTGCCGATAGGCATTTCAAATATAGGTGCTGATAGGCATTTCAGATGTAGTTTCCGATAGGCATTTCAAAAATAGGTGTCGATAGGCATTTCAGATATAGGTGTCGATAGGCATTTCAGATATAGGTGTCGATAGGCATTTTAGATATAGGTGTCGATAGGCATTTCAGATATAGGTGTCGATAGGCATTTCAGATATAGGTGTCGATAGGCATTTCAGATATAGGTGTCGATAGGCATTTCAGATATAGGTGTCGATAGGCATTTCAGATATAGGTGTCGATAGGCATTTCAGATATAGGTGTCGATAGGCATTTCAGATATAGGTGCCGATAGGCATTTCAGATATAGTTGCCGATTGGCATTTTAAAAATAGGTGCCGATAGGCATTTCAGATATAGAAGCCGATAGGCATTTCAAATATAAGTGCCGATAGGCATTCCAGATATGGTTGCCGATAGGCATTTCAAATATAGGTGCTGATAGGCATTTCAGATGTAGTTTCCGATAGGCATTTCAAAAATAGGTGTCGATAGGCATTTTAGATATAGGTGTCGATAGGCATTTCAGATATAGGTGTCGATAGGCATTTCAGATATAGGTGTCGATAGGCATTTCAGATATAGGTGTCGATGGGCATTTCAGATATAGGTGTCGATAGGCATTTCAGATAAAGGTGTCGATAGGCATTTCAGATATAGGTGTCGACAGGCATTTCAGATATAAGTGCCGATAGGCATTTCAGATATAGTTGCCGATTGGCATTTTAAAAATAGGTGCCGATAGGCATTTCAGATATAGAAGCCGATAGGCATTTCAAATATCGGTGCCGATAGGCATTCCAGATATGGTTGCCGATAGGCATTTCAAATATAGGTGCTGATAGGCATTTCAGATGTAGTTTCCGATAGGCATTTCAAAAATAGGTGTCGATAGGCATTTCAGATATAGGTGTCGATAGGCATTTTAGATATAGGTGTCGATAGGCATTTCAGATATAGGTGTCGATAGGCATTTCAGATATAGGTGTCGATAGGCATTTCAGATATAGTTGCCGATTGGCATTATAAAATAGGTGCCGAAAGGCATTTCAGATATCGAAGCCGATAGGCATTACAAATATAGGTGCCGATAGGCATTCCAGATATGGTTGCCGATAGGCATTTCAAATATAGGTGCTGATAGGCATTTCAGATGTAGTTTCCGATAGGCATTTCAAAAATAGGTGTCGATAGGCATTTCAGATATAGGTGTCGATAGGCATTTCAGATATAGGTGTCGATAGGCATTTCAGATATAGGTGTCGATAGGCATTTCAGATATAGGTGTCGATAGGCATTTCAGATATAGGTGTCGATAGGCATTTCAGATATAGGTGTCGATAGGCATTTCAGATATAGGTGTCGATAGGCATTTCAGATATAGGTGCCGATAGGCATTTCAGATATAGTTGCCGATTGGCATTTTAAAAATAGGTGCCGATAGGCATTTCAGATATAGAAGCCGATAGGCATTCCAAATATAGGTGCCGATAGGAATTCCAGATATGGTTGCCGATAGGCATTTCAAATATAGGTGCTGATAGGCATTTCAGATGTAGTTTCCGATAGGCATTTTAAAAATAGGTGTCGATAGGCATTTCAGATATAGGTGTCGATAGGCATTTCAGATATAGGTGTCGATAGGCATTTCAGATATAGGTGTCCATAGGCATTTCAGATATAGGTGTCGATAGGCATTTCAGATATAGGTGTCGATAGGCATTTCAGATATAGGTGTCGATAGGCATTTCAGATATAGGTGTCGATAGGCATTTCAGATATAGGTGCCGATAGGCTTTTCAGATATAGTTGCCGATTGGCATTTTAAAAATAGGTGCCGATAGGCATTTTAGATATAGAAGCCGATAAGCATTTCAAATATAGGTGCCGATAGGCATTCCAGATATGGTTGTCGATAGGCATTTCAAATATAGGTGCTGATAGGCATTTCAGATGTAGTTTCCGATAGGCATTTCAAAAATAGGTGTCGATAGGCTTTTCAGATATAGGTGTCGATAGGCATTTCAGATATAGGTGTTGATAGGCATTTCAGATATAGGTGTCGATAGGCATTTCAGATATAGGTGTCGATAGGCATTTCAGATATAGGTGTCGATAGGCATTTCAGATATAGGTGTCGATAGGCATTTCAGATATAGGTGTCGATAGGCATTTCAGATATAGGTGCCGATAGGCATTTCAGATATAGTTGCCGATTGGCATTTTAAAAATAGGTGCCGATAGGCATTTCAGATATAGAAGCCGATAGGCATTTCAAATATAGGTGCCGATAGGCATTCCAGATATGGTTGCCGATAGGCATTTCAAATATAGGTTATGATAGGCATTTCAGATGTAGTTTCCGATAGGCATTTCAAAAATAGGTGTCGATAGGCATTTCAGATATAGGTGTCGATAGGCATTTCAGATATAGGTGTCGATAGGCATTTCAGATATAGGTGTCGATAGGCATTTCAGATATAGGTGTCGATAGGCATTTCAGATATAGTTGCCGATTGGCATTTTAAAAATAGGTGCCGATAGGCATTTCAGATATAGAAGCCGATAGGCATTTCAAATATAGTTGCCGTTAGGCATTCCAGATATGGTTGCCGATAGGCATTTCAAATATAGGTGCTGATAGGCATTTCAGATGTAGTTTCCGATAGGCATTTTCAAAAATAGGTGTCGATAGGCATTTCAGATATAGGTGTCGATAGGCATTTCAGATATAGGTGTCGATAGGCATTTCAGATATAGGTGTCGATTGGCATTTCAGATATAGGTGTCGATAGGCATTTCAGATATAGGTGTCGATAGGCATTTCAGATATAGGTGTCGATAGGCATTTCAGATATAGGTGCCGATAGGCATTTCAGATATAGTTGCCGATTGGCATTTTAAAAAATAGGTGCCGATAGGCATTTCAGATATAGAAGCCGATAGGCATTTCAAATATAGGTGCCGATAGGCATTCCAGATATGGTTGCCGATAGGCATTTCAAATATAGGTGCTGATAGGCATTTCAGATGTAGTTTCCGATAGGCATCTCAAAAATAGGTGTCGATAGCATTTCAGATATAGATGTCGATAGGCATTTCAGATATAGGTGTCGATAGGCATTTCAGATATAGGTGTCGATAGGCATTTCAGATATAGGTGTCGATAGGCATTTCAGATATAGGTGTCGATAGGCATTTCAGATATAGGTGTCGATAGGCATTTCAGATATAGGTGTCGATAGGCATTTCAAATATAGGTGTCGATAGGCATTTCAGATATAGGTGCCGATTGGCATTTCAGATATAGTTGCCGATTGGCATGTTAAAAATAGGTGCCGATAGGCATTTCAGATATAGAAGCCGATAGGCATTTCAAATATAGGTGCCGATACGCATTCCAGATATGGTTGCCGATAGGCATTTCAAATATAGGTGCTGATAGGCATTTCAGATGTAGTTTCCGATAGGCATTTCAAAAATAGGTGTCGATAGGCATTTCAGATATAGGTGTCGATAGGCATTTCAGATATAGGTGTCGATAGGCATTTCAGATATAGGTGTCGATAGGCATTTCAGATATAGGTGTCGATAGGCATTTCAGATATAGGTGTCGATAGGCATTTCAGATATAGGTGCCGATAGGCATTTCAGATATAGTTGCCGATTGGCATTTTAAAAATAGGTGCCGATAGGCATTTCAGATATAGAAGCCGATAGGCATTTCAAATATTGGTGCCGATAGGCATTCCAGATATGGTTGCCGATAGGCATTTCAAATATAGGTGCTGATAGGCATTTCAGATAAAGTTTCCGATAGGCATTTCAAAAATAGGTGTCGATAGGCATTTCAGATATAGGTGTCGATAGGCATTTCAGATATAGGTGTCGATAGGCATTTCAGATATAGGTGTCGATAGGCATTTCAGATATAGGTGTCGATAGGCATTTCAGATATAGGTGTCGATAGGCATTTCAGATATAGGTGTCGATAGGCATTTCAGATATAGGTGTCGATAGGCATTTCAGATATAGGTGCCGATAGGCATTTCAGATATAGTTGCCGATTGGCATTTTAAAAATAGGTGCCGATAGGCATTTCAGATATAGAAGCCGATAGGCATTTCAAATATCGGTGCCGATAGGCATTCTAGATATGGTTGCCGATAGGCATTTCAAATATAGGTGCTGATAGGTATTTCAGATGTAGTTTCCGATAGGCATTTCAAAAATAGGTGTCGATAGGCATTTCAGATATAGGTGTCGATAGGCATTTCAGATATAGGTGTCGATAGGCATTTCAGATATAGGTGTCGATAGGCATTTCAGATATAGGTGTCGATAGGCATTTCAGATATAGGTGTCAATAGGCATTTCAGATATAGGTGTCGATAGGCATTTCAGATATAGGTGTCGATAGGCATTTCAGATATAGGTGTCGATAGGCATTTCAGATATAGGTGCCGATAGGCATTTCAGATATAGTTGCCGATTGGCATTTAAAAAATAGGTGCCGATAGGCATTTCAGATATAGAAGCCGATAGGCATTTCAAATATAGGTGCCGATAGGCATTCCAGATATGGTTGCCGATAGGCATTTCAAATATAGGTGCTGATAGGCATTTCAGATGTAGTTTCCGATAGGCATTTCAAAAATAGGTGTCGATAGGCATTTCAGATATAGGTGTCGATAGGCATTTCAGATATAGGTGTCGATAGGCATTTCAGATATAGGTGTCGATAGGCATTTCAGATATAGGTGTCGATAGGCATTTCAGATATAGGTGTCGAATGGCATTTCAGATATAGGTGTCGATAGGCATTTCAGATATAGGTGTCGATAGGCATTTCAGATATAGGTGCCGATAGGCATTTCAGATATAGTTGCCGATTGGCATTTTAAAAATAGGTGCCGATAGGCATTTCAGATATAGAAGCCGATAGGCATTTCAAATATAGGTGCCGATAGGAATTCCAGATATGGTTGCCGATAGGCATTTCAAATATAGGTGCTGATAGGCATTTCAGATGTAGTTTCCGATAGGCATTTCAAAAATAGGTGTCGATAGGCATTTCAGATATAGGTGTCGATAGGCATTTCAGATATAGGTGTCGATAGGCATTTCAGATATAGGTGTCGATAGGCATTTTAGATATAGGTATCGATAGGCATTTCAGATAAAGGTGTCGATAGGCATTTCAGATATAGGTGTCGATAAGCATTTCAGATATAGGTGTCGATAGGCATTTCAGATATAGGTGTCGATAGGCATTTCAGATATAGGTGCCGATAGGCATTTCAGATATAGTTGCCGATTGGCATTTTAAAAATAGGTGCCGATAGGCATTTCAGATATAGAAGCCGATAGGCATTTCAAATATCGGTGCCGATAGGCATTCCAGATATGGTTGCCGATAGGCATTTCAAATATAGGTGCTGATAGGCATTTCAGATGTAGTTTCCGATAGGCATTTCAAAAATAGGTGTCGATAGGCATTTCAGATATAGGTGTCGATAGGCATTTCAGATATAGGTGTCGATAGGCATTTCAGATATAGGTGTCGAAAGGCATTTCAGATATAGGTGTCGATAGGCATTTCAGATATAGGTGTCGATAGGCATTTCAGATATAGGTGTCGATAGGCATTTCAGATATAGGTGTCGATAGGCATTTCAGATATAGGTGTCGATAGGCATTTCAGTTATAGGTGCCGATAGGCATTTCAGATATAGTTGCCGATTGGCATTTTAAAAATAGGTGCCGATAGGCATTTCAGATATAGAAGCCGATAGGCATTTCAAATATCGGTGCCGATAGGCATTCCAGATATGGTTGCCGATAGGCATTTCAAATATAGGTGCTGATAGGCATTTCAGATGTAGTTTCCGATAGGCATTTCAAAAATAGGTGTCGATAGGCATTTCAGATATAGGTGTCGATAGGCATTTCAGATATAGGTGTCGATAGGCATTTCAGATATAGGTGTCGAAAGGCATTTCAGATATAGGTGTCGATAGGCATTTCAGATATAGGTGTCGATAGGCATTTCAGATATAGGTGTCGATAGGCATTTCAGATATAGGTGTCGATAGGCATTTCAGATATAGGTGTCGATAGGCATTTCAGTTATAGGTGCCGATAGGCATTTCAGATATAGTTGCCGATTGGCATTTTAAAAATAGGTGCCGATAGGCATTTCAGATATAGAAGCCGATAGGCATTTCAAATATAGGTGCCGATAGGCATTCCAGATATGGTTGCCGATAGGCATTTCAAATATAGGTGCTGATAGGCATTTCAGATGTAGTTTCCGATAGGCATTTCAAAAATAGGTGTCGATAGGCATTTCAGATATAGGTGTCGATAGGCATTTCAGATATAGGTGTCGATAGGCATTTCAGATATAGGTGTCGATAGGCATTTCAGATATAGGTGTCGATAGGCATTTCAGATATAGGTGTCGATAGGCATTTCAGATATAGGTGTCGATAGGCATTTCAGATATAGGTGTCGATAGGCATTTCAGATATAGGTTCCGATAGGCATTTCAGATATAGTTGCCGATTGGCATTTTAAAAATAGGTGCCGATAGGCATTTCAGATATAGAAGCCGATAGGCATTTCAAATATAGGTGCCGATAGGCATTCCAGATATGGTTGCCGATAGGCATTTCAAATATAGGTGCTGATAGGCATTTCAGATGTAGTTTCCGATAGGCATTTCAAAAATGGGTGTCGATAGGCATTTCAGATATAGGTGTCGATAGGCATTTCAGATATAGGTGTCGATAGGCATTTCAGATATAGGTGTCGATAGGCATTTCAGATATAGGTGTCGATAGGCATTTCAGATATAGGTGTCGATAGGCATTTCAGATATAGGTGTCGATAGGCATTTCAGATATAGGTGTCGATAGGCATTTCAGATATAGGTGTCGATAGGCATTTCAGATATAGGTGCCGATAGGCATTTCAGATATAGTTGCCGATTGGCATTTTAAAAATAGGTGCCGATAGGCATTTCAGATATAGAAGCCGATAGGCATTTCAAATATAGGTGCCGATAGGCATTCCAGATATGGTTGCCGATAGGCATTTCAAATATAGGTGCTGATAGGCATTTCAGATGTAGTTTCCGATAGGCATTTTAAAAATAGGTGTCGATAGGCATTTCAGATATAGGTGTCGATAGGCATTTCAGATATAGGTGTCGATAGGCATTTCAGATATAGGTGTCGATAGGCATTTCAGATATAGGTGTCGATAGGCATTTCAGATATAGGTGCCGATAGGCATTTCAGATATAGGTGTCGATAGGCATTTCAGATATAGGTGTCGATAGGCATTTCAGATATAGGTGCCGATAGGCATTTCAGATATAGTTGCCGATTGGCATTTTAAACATAGGTGCCGATAGGCATTTCAGATATAGAAGCCGATAGGCATTTCAAATATAAGTGCCGATAGGCATTCCAGATATGGTTGCCGATAGGCATTTCAAATATAGGTGCTGATAGGCATTTCAGATGTAGTTTCCGATAGGCATTTCAAAAATAGGTGTCGATAGGCATTTTAGATATAGGTGTCGATAGGCATTTCAGATATAGGTGTCGATAGGCATTTCAGATATAGGTGTCGATAGGCATTTCAGATATAGGTGTCGATGGGCATTTCAGATATAGGTGTCGATAGGCATTTCAGATAAAGGTGTCGATAGGCATTTCAGATATAGGTGTCGACAGGCATTTCAGATATAGGTGCCGATAGGCATTTCAGATATAGTTGCCGATTGGCATTTTAAAAATAGGTGCCGATAGGCATTTCAGATATAGAAGCCGATAGGCATTTCAAATATCGGTGCCGATAGGCATTCCAGATATGGTTGCCGATAGGCATTTCAAATATAGGTGCTGATAGGCATTTCAGATGTAGTTTCCGATAGGCATTTCAAAAATAGGTGTCGATAGGCATTTCAGATATAGGTGTCGATAGGCATTTTAGATATAGGTGTCGATAGGCATTTCAGATATAGGTGTCGATAGGCATTTCAGATATAGGTGTCGATAGGCATTTCAGATATAGTTGCCGATTGGCATTATAAAATAGGTGCCGAAAGGCATTTCAGATATCGAAGCCGATAGGCATTTCAAATATAGGTGCCGATAGGCATTCCAGATATGGTTGCCGATAGGCATTTCAAATATAGGTGCTGATAGGCATTTCAGATGTAGTTTCCGATAGGCATTTCAAAAATAGGTGTCGATAGGCATTTCAGATATAGGTGTCGATAGGCATTTCAGATATAGGTGTCGATAGGCATTTCAGATATAGGTGTCGATAGGCATTTCAGATATAGGTGTCGATAGGCATTTCAGATATAGGTGTCGATAGGCATTTCAGATATAGGTGTCGATAGGCATTTCAGATATAGGTGTCGATAGGCATTTCAGATATAGGTGCCGATAGGCATTTCAGATATAGTTGCCGATTGGCATTTTTTAAATAGGTGCCGATAGGCATTTCAGATATAGAAGCCGATAGGCATTCCAAATATAGGTGCCGATAGGAATTCCAGATATGGTTGCCGATAGGCATTTCAAATATAGGTGCTGATAGGCATTTCAGATGTAGTTTCCGATAGGCATTTCAAAAATAGGTGTCGATAGGCATTTCAGATATAGGTGTCGATAGGCATTCCAGATATGGTTGCCGATAGGCATTTCAAATATAGGTGCTGATAGGCATTTCAGATGTAGTTTCCGATAGGCATTTCAAAAATAGGTGTCGATAGGCATTTCAGATATAGGTGTCGATAGGCATTTCAGATATAGGTGTCGATAGGCATTTCAGATATAGGTGTCGATAGGCATTTCAGATATAGGTGTCGATAGGCATTTCAGATATAGGTGTCGATAGGCATTTCAGATATAGGTGTCGATAGGCATTTCAGATATAGGTGTCGATAGGCATTTCAGATATAGGTGCCGATAGGCATTTCAGATATAGTTGCCGATTGGCATTTTAAAAATAGGTGCCGATAGGCATTTCAGATATAGAAGCCGATAGGCATTTCAAATATAGGTGCCGATAGGCATTCCAGATATGGTTGCCGATAGGCATTTCAAATATAGGTGCTGATAGGCATTTCAGATGTAGTTTCCGATAGGCATTTCAAAAATGGGTGTCGATAGGCATTTCAGATATAGGTGTCGATAGGCATTTCAGATATAGGTGTCGATAGGCATTTCAGATATAGGTGTCGATAGGCATTTCAGATATAGGTGTCGATAGGCATTTCAGATATAGGTGTCGATAGGCATTTCAGATATAGGTGTCGATAGGCATTTCAGATATAGGTGTCGATAGGCATTTCAGATATAGGTGTCGATAGGCATTTCAGATATAGGTGCCGATAGGCATTTCAGATATAGTTGCCGATTGGCATTTTAAAAATAGGTGCCGATAGGCATTTCAGATATAGAAGCCGATAGGCATTTCAAATATAGGTGCCGATAGGCATTCCAGATATGGTTGCCGATAGACATTTCAAATATAGGTGCTGATAGGCATTTCAGATGTAGTTTCCGATAGGCATTTCAAAAATAGGTGTCGATAGGCATTTCAGATATAGGTGTCGATAGGCATTTCAGATATAGGTGTCGATAGGCATTTCAGATATAGGTGTCGATAGGCATTTCAGATATAGGTGTCGATAGGCATTTCAGATATAGGTGCCGATAGGCATTTCAGATATAGGTGTCGATAGGCATTTCAGATATAGGTGTCGATAGGCATTTCAGATATAGGTGCCGATAGGCATTTCAGATATAGTTGCCGATTGGCATTTTAAACATAGGTGCCGATAGGCATTTCAGATATAGAAGCCGATAGGCATTTCAAATATAAGTGCCGATAGGCATTCCAGATATGGTTGCCGATAGGCATTTCAAATATAGGTGCTGATAGGCATTTCAGATGTAGTTTCCGATAGGCATTTCAAAAATAGGTGTCGATAGGCATTTTAGATATAGGTGTCGATAGGCATTTCAGATATAGGTGTCGATAGGCATTTCAGATATAGGTGTCGATAGGCATTTCAGATATAG